>BMAO01033669.1:0-205374 GCA_019973975.1 Trichonephila clavata | reverse complement strand
GATATGTATTGGAACACGAGTAGGGTAATGAGTTTGGAATAGTCCAGTGAGTACCCAAAGATGCTTTTGTACTTTTTATTCAGCGCAGCTGACTACGCACAACAGAAGACAAAGAAGTCAATATATGGTTACAGTGAAAAACAGAGACGCGCCCATTCGCAGCGACATCTACCGTGTAATGGGGGAGATACAACATCCTCCGCCCACAAAAGTTACAGTTTAACTTAAACATAAATCCAGATTTCTAGAAAATTAAACATGCTTCAGAAAATAATGTACAAACTGATTAGAAAAACTTAACACTAAAAATTGAAATTAAAATACACAAATTAATGTTCAAGAGAAAATTTTCAAAATAAGAGTTCAAGTCTTAAGACTTAATAGTTCTACCTCTTCTGGTAGTTATTGGTTCTCTCATAATTTCAGCAATTTTACCTGAAGTTTCCAAGCGGCACAAACGTTGAATCGGCCGTATCAGTTCACCACTCTGAGTTTTCAATCTTGCAACGCGGGAAACACCGTCACGCCCCTTATAAATTTCGACAATTTTAGCCAAAGGCCAATCTACACGTTTCTTATTATCCAAACTGATTAATACAATGTCTCCAACAGAAAGTGGAGTTTGTACCTTATTGCTCGTCTGTTTTAAAAGTGAGATATATTCCTTTTGGAATCGAGTTTTAAGTTTATGTTTTACGGCGTGAAGATGTTTCGCACGTTTGCGAAGATTTTGCATATCATTCAGGTCCAAGTCCTGAACACAGAATTCAGTTTGGTCCTGCAAAAATAGAGATGGAGTAATAGGTACCAAATCAGAGGGGTCCTCCGAGAGGTAAGTTAGGGGTCTGCTGTTTAGAAGAGCCTCGCACTCACATACGATGGTGTGAAGTTCATCATATTGAAGAGAAGCTTTTCCCAAATTGCGTCTCAGCAATTCCTTTAACATTCGGACCACCCTTTCCCACCAACCACCCCACCAAGCGGCGGTCGGTGGGTTAAAGTGCCAGGAGATCTTCTTCAAATCAGAGTGAGCAATGATGGCACTCCAATCGATGTTTTGGAGTTCGTTGTTGAGTCCAACGAAATTTGTACCATTGTCTGAGTAAATTGTTTTTACTCGACCTCGACGTGAAATGAATCTTCTCAATGCAAGAAGAAAACTTTGTGTTGAGATGTCCGAGACAAGTTCAAAATGGATGGCACGGTAAACCGCACATGTGAAAATTGCGATCCACACTTTGTCACGATTTCGCAGGAGCAGAGGACCAGCTAGGTCCACACCGGTCGTCTCAAACACAGCTGACATTCTTACACGCTCTTCAGGAAGAGGTGCAAACACAGAAGTTGACAGTTTTGACTTAAATCTTTGACAAATTACACATTTAGACAAGACTGATCGGACAGTTTTCCTCGATCTCAATATCCAATACTTTTCTCGCAGGACAATAACAAGTGCTTGGATACCTGCATGGTTATGGATTCGATGAGTCTCTTCAATGAGCCTTAAAACAAGTTCATGTTTGTCAGGTAATAAAATAGGTCGTCTAAAGTAATCTCCAGTATCTGTAGAGAAAAGTTTTGTCTCCACTCTGAGGAGGCCATCAGAATCAAGGTAAACGACAAAGTTCGGTGGTATGAGTCGACGATTTTTGCCAAAGGTCTCTTTCTGTATGAAAAGGAGAATTTCGAGCTCAGATTTTGAGAGCTCTTTTTCACTAAGGTTTCCTTTAAGTAAAGAGTCTTTTTGACGATTAGCTACTGATTTAGCATTTGAAAGGAATCGTTTTACATAGGCCAAAGTTCGAACGATGGAAGAAAACTTTGAAACACGTTTAGTCCACTCGAAGAAATTAGAGTCGGAATCATTCAGAGACAGATTCGTCGTAACTGTAGGTTTTCTCTCTTCGGTAGCAAGTTCAAGAGCATCCTTGAAATCAGAGTCTTTGGTGTCTGGCCAGGAGGAACGGTTTTTCAACCATATTGGACCCTCCCACCAACAAAGACTGAAGAGAGTTTGTGCGTTGCATCCCCTGGATGCGATGTCTGCAGCGTTCATCTGTGATGGAACGTAATACCAGTCTTCCTTCGATGAGCTGGAATGGATCTCTTTTATTCTGTTACGAACGAAGGTTTTCCAAGTCCCAGAATTTTTGATCCAACAAAGCACGACTTTTGAGTCAGTCCAGTAGAAAGTTTGAATGCTGTGAATGTTTAATGATGTTTTGACGCTCTGGACAAGGCGAGTGCCGATAACTGCTGCCAAGAGTTCGAGTTTAGGGATGGACATTTCATTTTTCGTTTTGGTGATGGGATCCTTTTTTAGAGGAGCGACGCGTGATTTTGCCTGAACTAATTTAATTTTGACTTTATTATCGCATTCAATTCGTAAAAAAACGCACGCTGCAAAGGCTTTCCCACTTGCATCACTAAACATATGTAAGGTGGTAGTTGACTCATCAACTAAACCCCAAAGTAGCGTGGAATTTGAACCAGTTTCAAAAATTCCAAACTAGCAAGCCAATTTTTAAATTCCTCAACGATTTCAGAAGGCAGTTTTTGATCCCATGTTAGTTTATAATTTTTCCACGCTTTTTGCATTAAAAGTTTTGGAATGAGTGTTACGGGTGCTGTAAAACCGATTGGATCAAATATCTTTTGCGAAATTGACAAAAGTTGCCGTTTAGAACATGTATCTTTGATTTCAGTAGAAATATTTCTGAGATCACAAGTGAGCAAATCAGTATTTGGTTCCCATAAAAGGCCAAGCACAGAGCATTTTGTTTTTTCCTGATTTTGTTGCTCTGTGGAAGAAACCCAACCTGTGAGCTCAAACCCTGCTTTCGACATGACTTGACAAGCTATTGTTTGAAATCGTTGAAGCTCTATCTCATTTTGGACACTAGCCACAACATTATCGACATAAAAAGAATCTTTTAATTTTACCGCAACATCATTTCTTTCCTTTTCTAAATGATGGTAAATGGTAGCCATCAGCAAAAATGGGCTAGAAGAAAGGCCAAAAACTACTCTACAATGCCTATAGATTTTAATTTCACGTTTTTCGTAATTTTCCCACCACAGAAATCGGAGATAGTCCCTGTCTGTAGGGGAAATTGAGATCTGCAAGAAGGCTTTGCGAATATCTGAAATGACTCCCAGTCCATTTTTGCGAAATTTATTTAGAATGGAAGGGATCATCTCAATATAATTAGGTCCAGTTGCTAAGCATTGATTTAAGGAAATGGAATTTTCATCTTTTGCTGAAGCGTCGAAAAACTGGGCGAATTTTAGTCGTAAGACTAGACTCCTTAAAGACAGCTCGATGAGGTAAATACCTGCATTTTTGTTGCGATAAATTTACCCCCTTAATATTAATTGGTACTGGTTCTATGATTCCCAACTGTTCCCATTCCTTCAAAATTTTGTCATAAGAATCAAATTTTCCTGTGGAAATAAGTTTAGAAGTCATGGTATTGAGACGTTTTTCAGATTGAAATAGCAAATCAAGTAGTTTTGGATGCCCTTCAACCCATGGAAGATTTACCTCATACCTGCCCTGATTGAATTTTACAGTTTTTTCGAAAAAAGACACAGTATCATCATCAATGTCCTTTCTTGTTTTGTTTTCCACAGGGTCCCGTATACCCAGAATATCCAATGACCAAAGGTCACAAATTTTGCTACCGTTTAGCAGTGAAATCACAGGCATGGCATGATTAGAACAAGTGGTATAGGATAATGATTTTCCCATAGCTACCCACCCTAGATAAGTCTGAACAGCGGTTAAACCATTGGGTTGTTGACTTATGAAACCAGTTAAAATTTTTCCTAAATAGTCAGCACCCAGTAAAACTGATATGGCAGAATCATTTTTTTCACAATCGGATAAATAAATTCCATTTTTAGTGAAGCATTCTGCATCAGATTTACTTATTTTTGGAATTGTTCCGCAAATTACTTCCTTATCTAACAATATCGCTTCACACGAAAAATTTCCCCGAATTTCCTGAAGTTCACATTTAAATGCGAAATGTTTAATTTTTTCCGTTTCAATACCTCCAAATAAACTATGTTTAAGAAATTCGGGATGATCAACTTTTAAGTCCAAAAACTCTGCGAGATCACGATTTATATATGACCTTTGCGAAGCTGAGTCACATAAACAGCGAACTATTTTTGTTTTCAAAGGGCCTGATACTCTAATTCTGAGTGTTTGCAATAAAACATCTGTCGAACCGGAAGAGCTATTGCTGGTGACACTATTAATTTCTGTTTTGCTCGGAGAAGAAAAGGAATTTTCATTTTCTCTACATAAATTTGGGCATAAAATTGGAAAATGTTTTTTCGAGCAAACTATGCACCGAACACTCATTCCGCATCTATCTGCGCGACAGTTAATTCTAAGACACGATAAGCACGCTTTCATCTTCAAAACTTTCTCTTTTCGTTCTTGAAAGGGCATTTTTTGCGCCGTGAAACAGTCACTACTGCGGTGAGTTTTTTTCGAACAAAATAAACAAAAAATATTCGACTCTCTCCTTTCGCTTTTTGTTTGGGTAACAAAACTCGATGCAGTGGGGACGGGGGTCACCGAACTGAGATCGCCAGAGGGGTCAGTTTTCTGTCTACTTGTTCTATTTTTATCTTTTTCTCCCGCACAGAAAGCTTTTGCAATACGCAGGCGCTCAGCACTGACCACTTCCGAACGAAGGAATTGAATTAACAAGTCAAGGTCATGCGTATTTGCAGTGCTGTTACGAGAAATAGAATTTCTTTCTCTTTCCCATGCGATTAGAATTTGTTCAGGGATTGAAGCTTCAACTAACGGATAGAGCATGC
The DNA here is from genome assembly GCA_019973975.1 of Trichonephila clavata. Taxonomy (NCBI): domain Eukaryota; kingdom Metazoa; phylum Arthropoda; class Arachnida; order Araneae; family Nephilidae; genus Trichonephila; species Trichonephila clavata. Next base: position 200,535 of record BMAO01033669.1, on the reverse strand, counting down.
ATGCATATTTTTCTTTAGTTACTCCTAAATTTTCTAGACAACGCAAATAAGTATCTAATTGGTCTACTAAATCAGTAAAAGACATATTATGCGATTGATTTAGAATTAATTTTAAAAGTTCGCGTACATATAATTCAATTAGCATTTTATCATCAGCAAAACGAGTTTTTAAATTTTTTATGACAGTTTTGTATTCACCTTTAGATACATGGTAAGATTGAACGAAATCAAAAGCCTTACCTTTTGTTGTTTGCATCAGATATGCAAATTTCACGTCGTCCTCTATTTTAGGATCCTCATCAATTTTTTGGAACATGGACCAGAAGGAAAACCAATTTTTGGGATTACCATCGAAGTCTATTAATTGCAATTTAGGAAGATTTATGCTTAAACGATCCATCGATGGAGAGATATCCAATTGTTGTGTTTTCTGCTCATAGATTTTCGAAAACTCTTGGAAACGAACTTTTGCAGAGATAAAATTATCTCGGTACGTTTCGTTCTGTTCCAGCTCATTCTCTACAATTGTGTCGGGATCTGTGTCGGGATCAGGATGTGAAGAAAGATATGTAATCACTAATTCGTCGTTTTCAAAAAGACGCTTTGTCTTTTCTTCAAGTTTGGTAAATGCCAGCGACGCTGCAGGAAAATCGTTTGCTGCGATGCAGTTATCCAATTCACTGATTGTTTTCGTAACGGCCGATCGTAGCACTTTCCTTTGGATCAAGCAGTTTTTATCCATTTTGTTTTGGATCAATTATTTTACTTGGGTTTGTTTATGTCTTGGGCGCCAGAATATTGGAACACGAGTAGGGTAATGAGTTTGGAATAGTCCAGTGAGTACCCAAAGATGCTTTTGTACTTTTTTATTCAGCGCAGCTGACTACGCACAACAGAAGACCACAAAGAAGTCAATATATGGTTACAGTGAAAAACAGAGACGCGCCCATTCGCAGCGACATCTACCGTGTAATGGGGAGATACAACAATATGTGTTGTCTTTGTGTTACTCTTAAATTAATAAATTGTTACACTAACGGAGACTTTATTGAACCCAAATCCAAATATACCACTTTAAATGAATCTTTAACGTCCAACGCACTACAGTATTCATTGATTAAAGAAATAATCTATAGATTATCTCTTTGTATATGCCCAATTAAATGTACATTAAAATTTTAAAATGAGAAATACCTATTTAAACTTTACTTTATAATTCTAAATTCTTGTCAAAAACATACTATTTTTTACCTAAACAAATTAGCTAAAAAGAAAAGCAGTGCACAATAATACAAATTCCTTTTTTACGCAGCAGTACACAATTCTTTTCATCAACTACATCATTGAAATTCTGAATGAATATGTGTTCCCAACTAATTCTATACTAATTTACATATCCGCACAACTATTAACAACGGTGCAGCAATCAATACTGAAACAACCAATCAGAAGACACAACCCCTAAGCGTACATTTCCAGGACAAAAACATGAAATGTCCTGACACAATAAGGGGCCTTAGCATGAAACCGGATCCACCACACATAACAGTGATAAAATTACCCAAAGGGAACCGTAAGTTTAATCCATTAAGGAAATTAATTAGCGCAATATTAATTAACGAACAGATATTATTAATATTCATAAGCATTAAGCCCGTGGACGCTTTGGGGATCCACCACTTTCCTGTTCTTGTAATAAGCGCTTGGTGACTTGGGGAGAGTAGAATAGTACGAGTTTTAATCCCACTCTCGTCCGAGACTGAATGGTTCGTTATTAAACTGTACGATCAGCAGTGTTATAACAAAGTGAAGTTCATTAGGTCATGGAATTAGTGGATTTAAGAAGATATGTAGTACTTTGTTTCAAGGAGGGGGTGTAACTAGAAAAAAGATAACAAAGGTATATATTTGTTCGTCACTAAACTGTACAATCAGTAATGTAACAAAGCGAAGTCAACATTAGGTTATGGATTAATGGATTTAAAAAGACATGCATTTTTTGCTTAAAAGGGTAGGGGAAGAGAAGGGAGAGAGTTTCTAGATAAACATAAAAAATATTTATAATATTTAAATATATATATGCATACATTTGTATATATACATTCAAATAAAAATACAAAAGGTAGCTTTGTATTCATTTCAAGATTCTTCACTTCCATGGGAAATGCTCTGAGTAGGATTTTCAAAATTCTTCTTTCAGATTTTATGTTGTCCATGATTTATCTCATCCATTTATTTGGAAGTTTCCACTCAACTCTTTTACAATTTGTATTTGTTGTCTTTTTTCTATTTGGATTTTTTCATCTACCGAGTCGCAAAGAGGGAAGATTTGTTTGAAGTTTGGTACCACATCACTTAGTTTAACCCCACACACTAGGTCCTAAGTCCGAAATCGTTTTTTCACTAGCTGGGCTGCATTTTCATTTTTTGTTGAATTGGTTTTTTTGGGGTTTTTTTTTCATTTCATATATTTATTATGTTGTTTAGTAATTATTGTATTATCTTTCCATTATTTATTCTTACATGTTTTTGATGTTTCGTTTAGTTCATATAGATATTACATTTTCTTTCTAAGCATGGCTACAGAAATGTATTACCGATATTTTGTTCGTAGAAGAAAAACAAATCACGTAGAAGTGTAAACGGCAGAAGAGTTTTACTTGTGTACAGACTCTGATTCCTTTTATTTTTAATTTTTCAAATTCTATTAACACAAAATAATTTTTATACTCTAATCCGTATGACCAGATATTTGGGTTTGTTTTCAATAAAAGTCAATAAAGCGAATTTTATCCATGATTTCATTATAAAAGATAGCTGATGATAGTATAACTAATTTCTTGGATGTATTAAAAATCTTTTGAGGTACATTGCTAATGGAAGAGAAATTTTAACTAAATTAGCTACTAAAAATAACGAATATAAACAATGTTATAACATTCCTTTCAGAATATTATGTATCATCAAGAATTTGCATACAATCAGAATGTCAAATTTTTATAAGTATAGATGTTTCATAAGTGAAAAATAATGATACAAATTGTAAAATATAATCTATTTAAAAACCTAATTTTTCTCACACATAATTTGCAAATGCACAAATTTATTCTTCAAGTTTTATATTCATTATCCAACTATACTATTTATCAGAATTAATAAACAGTATTGTTTTTCATTTTGTGGATTTAGTATGATAAATATATATAATAAACACTTTGCTATAAGTAATGGAAAAAATGGGAAAAAAACCTATAACATTAAATTTTAAAGAACAAAATTACAAATCATTATATGCTTCCTTACACAACAAATTCCGAAACAAAAACTTATTTTTATACCTGAAACAAATTAAATAAACATACACAAAAGCCTTTAAAAACAACTAATTGTTTAATGGGTAAACATGAACAAAATGCTCTCTTTTAACAAACATTTTTATAAAGAATTCATTATCGAAAAATATTAATGGAAACTTTTCAGCTTAGTTTTGATTTTGCCTGAAACGTAACAAGACTGTGGGGACCATTAAATACCCTTAATTAACTCAACTCATTACAAAAACTGAAAGAGGTTGTTCAGATATGACTTTTTAATAATTTGGTCTTTGCCCTTCATTTATGGAACAAAGGCACTGTGTTTCTTCCCTCTCTTTATCGGCTTTGAGCACAAGCTTGGAAAAAAATAACTATAAAGAATTTTTCCTTCGAATATATTTTTTTCTTTTCATACTTTTCCCCCCTCCATCTCGTCTCTATGAGACACATTTTTCCCAAAGTGGAAGGGTTCTTAAACTTTTTAATTATTATCCCCCCCCCCTTCTTACTCTTTTTAACGTTTTTTAATGAATGTCTAAACAAAAAAATGGAATAAGACCTTTTTTTTTCAGTATGTGCTCTGAAAAACTCTTAACAATAACGAAGAGATTTAAAAATATAAGGCTAAACATAGAAAAAGTCTGCAGCGGACAGCAAAATGATTTTTTTTTTCTTTTTCATAATCCCGTTTTTGTGTCCTCTTGTTTCGGCTGCCAGTAAAAGGTCCACTTAATGACTACAGCGATTTGACAGAATTCGGTTTGTGTGTATATGTTTTTTTTCTTTCTCTCTTTCTTGTTCTTATTTAAAGTTTTTCCGTCAACTAACAATGTATTATTTGTTTCGGAACACAAAATGACAAGCATGAGAGCAAAAATATTTTTCCCGAGTCTCTTGTTGCCACAATGGTCTTATTATAAAAGAAGGCCTTGGAACGCGGATATCGTAAGGATGTCTACTACAGACAATTCGAGATGTTCAAAATTCCTCTTGCTGATAAGTGAACTGTCTTTAAGAACAGAAAAATGCCTTTCAATAATAAAATTTTTTAAAATAAACATGTTTTATTAAAGTTCGTATAATTTCATCATTCAAAATTTTTTTATAGTAATAAATCCTTAAATATGGATTATCAGCTTACATTCGTAAAATAAAATCTCGAAATCAAGATGCTGAAATGTTAAATGACAAGCACAGAATCTTTGTATAATTTAAAATTTAAAATAAATACTGACCACTGATGTTGGGTTAATAAGATGAAATATTGTTGATTATGATTCAATTAAACCATACACTATAATTTTAGTAATTAAAACATTTTTTAATTATTCATTTTTAAATTAATAAAATAATATGCTCACATGATTTAAAGCTAATACATTTTTAAAGTTACTGATTACGTCTGGAACTATGACTTTGAAATAGCGTATAAACGAATCAATTTTTGATATTTAGGGTCAATTGAATTAGAATAGACACATAAAATTGTTTTAAAAATATTAATACAAGAATAAACTATTTAAATGCAGTTTTTTTGGTAAAAAAATTGAAGAAAGAATTATATTTTTTAAAGACATTCTCCATTTATGAAAAATGTTTCGATGATAATAATATTTTGCCCTTATATAGCTAAGACTTATATACCGGGTTTGAACTGAACTTTTTAAAAAATCTTCATTATTTTCAATCAGTTGAAATAATAACGGGTGTTTTTTGTTAAAATTTCTCAACTCTTATATAATAAAATATGCATAAATCCTAAATTATATATTTCAGAAATTTTCGATCAACCTCGATATCAGTGCCGGTTTAAGCTCATTTCGGGCCCTGGGCGCAGAACATCTATGAGCCCCCTTAGCACTAGCAGATCCAAGGAGGGGCTCTTGGATCCGGTTACATCCAGCTTATCTGGCACCCGCCCCAAGTGCCCAATGGATAAACCTGCACTGCCTGAGACAGATATTTCCGCTATATTTAGGCTGAATATCATAATTATAGAAGCAGTTGTCATAAAAGAAGAATGTTTTGAAAATATGTCACTCTATCTTCATTTTTCGCCAAAAAATTGGATTTTTATAATTTTTTGTAGTAATAATATTCTTGAAACAATTTTATATGTTAATTCTAATTCAACTGACAATACGTCTCAAAATTGTTCACTTATACGTTTTTCCCCCTTCAAAATCACAATTCCGGATGTAATCAGTCAACTTAAATTTAAAATGTAAGAAATGGATAAGATATGTGCTAGTTTTATTCATCTTAAAATATCGACTCCTAATAACCCTGCGCTGATACAAGGTTACAAACTTCAACAACAAAATATAGCTTGAAGATATAAAAAAAAAAAGAATGGAATGTTATAAATCCCACTCTCACCTATAAAGAAAAATCGTAAATTACCTTTGTCGAACATTTAGTTTCGACATATGTTTGCTTAACTCTCGAGCTTATCGGCTTTCTAGACTAGTTTCACACACCGTCACTAAAAAGCATCGAGATAGAGGAGGGATTTACAAATAGTAGACAGTGATGCCGGCGACAAGGAGAAAAATATCGTGACCTCAAAGATTCAGGCATCATCGTGTTTACGATGGGAGATGAAGACTATCATAATTCAATACCAACTTTTTTTTATTTCCTTTTTTATTTTACGGCTCTTTCAGGCGAGTTTTATTTTTTCCGACATTTGCTTGCTTTTGAAAAGCAGCTTCTCTTTGTGAGACTGGGAAAAATTTGTTCTTAGGGAAAAAATCACTTTTCGTGTTTCATAGATTCGACTCCATTAACTCATGCGATGAGAGGAAGGTGTGATGAAAGGGGACGACATGCAAATTGTAAGGCGTTATTGGTATGACAGGAAGTAGGTATTTGAAAATTGTTCAACTAATAAATAGAACAAAGTTTGTTAATTTAAAAATTGCAACTGCATCTGTATGAAAAATTCGATCGTAAATCCACAACGCTATAGTTTACATCAAAACAGTACTAAAGATTAAAAATATGCTCTAAAATCATTTTAACCAAATTCGATAAGCTTAATTCATGTGACATCATAGTCACATGATAATGACAATCACGTGTTTCTTGCCAATGAGTTCATAAACTCATGTGACGTTATAATCATACGATAAATGCAATCATGTATTTCCAGGTAATCAGTTTATTATCAACTTTTGTTCTTTGCAGAAACTTTTTTTTAAAAAAAGCACATATTTGTCAACATTAATAATGAAGCAAAATAAACTTAATTTAAAAATATAAAATAAAATAAGATTTTTTATTGAATTTAAAAATTTTTTTGATGGATTTTTTTTATTATATTTACTTGATTATAAAATTTGTAATTTTACAAATAGAACAAGGGCAGACCCTGTGTTTGCCTTTATCATGTGAACGTCATAATTTGAGTCCATAATCTATAACAATCAAACTAATATCTTAGATGAGTGTATGAGTAAATGAATTTAGGTTTAGCAATACTTATATATCAATATATGAAGTTTTTCTTCCTTAATTTTTCATTTTCTTTTTCAAAATATTTCTCTGTCAGTATAAAAAAAATCGGCTATAATTTTGTATTTGAAACTTTATTTTAAAAAAGCAACGAAAGCCAAATTATGAATGATGGAAGGAAAAAATATATTTAGAATTAGAAAATATTACTGGAAATTTTTTGAAACATATTAACAACGAGCCTTATGTCTCAATAAAATGTGCAATAGTGTAAAATTCATCAAAACAAATTTTCCGAAAAATATCACAAAATGTAAATAGAAAAAAAATTGTGATTTACGACAACGAAATAAAATATTAGATTCTTTTAGGGGGGGTGGGGGGAAATAACGCGCGCGCGCGTGGAACAAAACTAATTGGATCGATAAATTTTACAATAAAAATGAAAATAGAGAAATAAATTTGTAAAAAAAATGAGAGAAAAAATTATAAATAAAGAGCAAGAGATTCTCTATATTCAATTAAAGTGATTTCAAACTATATCAATGCTCATCAATCAAAATTAATAACGTAATGCGCATAAAAAAGAAAAAGAACAGGGGTGGGAAACTATTCTGACTCGAGGGCCACTTTGCGGAACCGGAGGATACCAGAGGACCACACACCTTTTTAAAATGATTGCATTCATTAGTTAACTTGTATCGCAGAAAAGGTATATAACTTGTACGAGACAAGTCAATTAATATAAGTTAAATAAAATAGTGGTAGTTTTATTCAGTTTATTTTCCGTGCTAATTTCATATTATCTAGAACTATATATAAGCCCATTTAATTTCAGAATCAGTTTCATAAAACATGTATCCTACCAAAATTTTCTAGAATTTGTTTTTGAAATTCTTATCATGGCTTCTAAGTTAATGTCAATCAACTTGCATCACTATTTATTCTTGTTGATCTCATATATAAAGAATTTTGCTCACAAATATATATTTTGACCCAAAATAAAGAACATTTTTTGTCTATTTGGTTTTCTGATTATCTTGCGGGGCGCAAAAAAAAAAAAAAAAATATTTGCTGGTTGCTAGTTTCACACTCCTGGCTTAGAATATAAATGTTTCTGTTAACCAACGCGAAATAAATGAAAATATTTAATAACAATATATGAGCTTCGTTAATTCATAAGAAAAATAAAAATTGATTCTTTTTCAGCATCAGATCTTTTCATGGTCCTCTTTTCATCAGAATATTATAGTGCTTAAATTTCTTTCTAATAAAATATATATATTTATATTAAAATATTTTTAATACCTAGAAAGGAACGTTTTAAATCATTGTGTACTGCACCTTTGTGTGCGTGAGTGTAGCATACTTCAAATTATTAGCCTGTCTTCAGTAAATAAGCTTAAGATTTTTTTTTTTTTTTTTTTGCATCAAAAAGTAAGAAATCTAAATTTGAAACTCCTTTCTTTCAATCGGAAAAAAGTATTTCAATGTTAAAAATAGTTTTGTAAGAAAATAATAGAAACATTATTTAATCGCATTAGATCTTTAAAATTTATAAAACTGATTATAAAGGTTGTAAATGCAATACATTACAATACAGTACATTACAATAAAATACAAAGTTAGAAACCTCTTAGGTATTAAAGTATTAAAAAAAAATGTTTGAAATTAGTGCACTAAGAAAAAATATTAATTTAAATACAAATAATTCGCAATAATAAATGTATAATAAAATCGTTTTTCTTCACATCTTAAGTGAATTGAGAGAGTTACAGGCTAATGTTACAGCATTGTAATGCATTTTGAAAAATATCTTTCAATGGTGAACGTGATCTTGCAACTTCGAAGCAACTAGAGGATTATTGGCGATAAATCTCGCAATTGTGATTCAATATCAAATGACGAGGACAAGAACTGAGCTAGAAAATCCACTTTCTAAACCTCTATACCATGTAAACGAGCAGACTTTGATTAATTTAATGTGTATCAGTTCCTCTGCGTGATATGTCTTTAATTGCACCAGGATTCGAACTTAAGCATCGACAAAAATTACATCAAGCATGAGTTCGCAATTATTACCACTTGGTTACCACAGGCATCAAATTTGAAATGAAGATATTTTTAAAGATTCCTAAAGCAGCAATGGAAAGAAACTATGACAGCTTTATTTACATTCATTAACCATGCGCAAATTGATAAATAAATACGACTGAAGTTAATAATACGTCAAAGTATATTTTCTTCTTAGGAATGTCGTTGGCAGTTCTTTGCGGGATCGCATTGCATAACATCATTCAAAAACTGTAGTTGGGTAACGGTCCCCGTAGACGATGTAATGCCTTTAGAAATCACTTATTTCTTCGGGGCTCTATCAAGCGGGTCATTTACCCACAATCCCCAAGAACCCCGTAATCTTTCCCTGACGTCACCATTCCTCCCCGGACTCGCAAAGAATCGCTTAAATTAAAGGGCACAAAAAGTGCATAAAAATTTAATATGGAAGAGAGTCCTTCGAATAAAAATAAGGTAAAAATAAAATAATAATAAATGCGCACGAAATTTTGATGATCCCGTGTTCACAAGTATTATGATCGAAAAAATGGAATTCTAATGTATTTTTCACGAAGATTTAGCTTAGTACCGTTATAGGACATAATCATTTATTGTCTTTTAAGTGAAAGATTTCAACGTAGGAGTTGGAAGAAGCAATCTTGATTTTTATCAACAGAGGATGAAATTCAGAGCATTATGAGAAACACCTTATTTCACTGACCTGTAAGGAGTTATAATATTTTTTGACCTAACAGAATAGAGTAAGAGGAATTTTTTCACCGCTACATTAATAGGTCACTGAGTAGGTTATAAGAAAAAACAAAACGTATATACAATTTATTTTCTCATAGAAACTATAATTCGATGAATATTTAAAAATAAAAAAAAATTATTCAAAATTTTAGTGAGAAAATGTAAAGTTTTTTGAAAGTTTTTAAAATGTATCTAAATCGTATTTTCCAGTATATAAGTAAAATTCTAGACAAACTTATTTTAAAAAGAATAGGTAAGAATTTTAGCTTTAGTTTTAAATAACGTCAGTTGAAGTAATTAAATGGATTTGATCATAATTTATTTTTATGAAATAAAGTTTGAGGTATGAGGTTTTAAATGGTACGTTAAAAAATAGTAAGACATCAATTTCTTTGGCAATTAAACCAGAATATACTCTCGTAAATTTCCTTAAAATCGTTTAATTTAAGGTATCCGAACACGTTGAAAATGACCAAATTCAGTCAAGAAAGATATTTTTGTTTTTTATTTTATTGAATAGAGATATCTTTTGACTTTACAAAATATACTTTATTTTGTTTCTACACTACCTAGAGGCCAAGTTACAATCAATTTTTTAAGTTAGAAAAACCGGAAATGGGTTTTTGATCTACAAGAAGTGGGCATTTAAATTGCTCCAAATCTATCATGGCGAGTCTGATAATTCAAAATATTACGAATGTATTTCTATAAAACTTTTTAAACCTGATATTTACGTTATTTTCTAGAGAATGTACTAAAATATTTCTTAATGTATGAATACTATTTGAGTTATGGCTTGTTATACAAATAATGGTCTCATAAAAAATGTAATATTTCTTATAATGTTTACTCAATCAGCTCAGAAATTTTCAAATTTTAATAACAAATTAAAATTTTAGTACATTTTCTAGATAAATGCATCTAGTTTGTTTTCGTAATACTTTTGCTAATATATGTATATTACTTTTTTCTCTAATTGCTTTGAAATTTTTCAAAAATATTGCTACAATTTCACTTTAAATTGTGATTTTTGTAAAATTCAGGTAATTTATTTTAAATTTTGATAGTTAAATAGTAATATTTATTGGTATTGAGTCCTAAATAAGCATTTAAAATGTTTTAGTATGCTATTTTGTTAAAAAGTACTCCGAACGTGTTCGGATACCTTAAAATATATTATAAGAAACAGACAAATATTCAACAGATAACAAAATAGCCATTTTTTTTATAACCAGTTCGAAAAATTAAGCAAATTAGTATGTGTGTCAATCATATTAGTTTAAGGGGATACGAGACAGAAATATTTTTGCAGCGTCTCATCAATATCAAACAATAATTACATATCTTTTATTTTATGCCTTGAAAGGGATGGGTGCCTTTATGGAATAAGATTATAATCACAAATTAACCAATAAATAATAACTCTTGTTATTGCTCAATAATATTATTTAATACTTTTAAATTAATGCACCAAACCAGCGGTTCTTAAATTTTGATCGCAGCGAACCCCTTCATGTATCAGCATGATATCGCGGATCCCTAAGATTTTGAGCACAACTCCCTAACTCCCAAGACATGGCTGGATGTTTTAAACGTTCCTCAATACTTCTAAGACTGCTTCTGCTACTTATACAGACTTTAATACTTCTTTTTTTTCTTTAAGAAAAACAGTAAATCTCTAATTAAAAATATGACGGAATACTAATTTAAAATCAACTGAACTAATATTTTTGATCGAAATATCGAAATACATGTTTTAGTAGAGTTTTTTCATTGGGAGGAAATTTAGTGATCTAGTCTAGGATTGCATTCTTTTCATTCTTCCATGAAGCCTTCCAGAGTCTGTAAAAGAAAAGACTTCGCAGACCCCCTAGAAAGGCACTAACGATCCCTGGGGGTTCGCTGACTACAGTTTAAGAACCGCTGCACAAAACAGTTAATATTTTTAAATTAGTAAGCCTGTACTATATATACCTAAAAATTATTAAACTGCACATATAATTCTTCATTTACACTGAGAAGCCAAAACATCATGACGACCAATTTAAAACCCTACATTATTGGTCCCTCCTTATCTTACGTGCGGTCATAGAACTCTATGAACTTTAAGAGTGTGTCCACAAACAACGTGTACCATGTGTACAATTGTAAATCTGTCAAGTCACGCAAATTGCGTGGCGATGAGAATTCCATTGGATTAAGGTCCGACGAATCCAGACCGTGACGAGGAACTGATGCACATTAAATCTGTCAGGCATCAAAGTCCTCCAGGTGGCGTGGTGTTGAAGTTTGGAGAGGTGAGTGACAGCTCAGGTGTCACCCTCGTCACTTGTCCATGGTTCAAATTGACGAGGTCAGTCGCCAATAGGGATAGGGTAATAGGGGAAAGTACTTTACAAAAGTGGTCTCTCACCGGGGGCTGGAAAATGGTTTTGCTTTATAGTGGGACGTAAATAATCACTTACTCATCTAACGTCAAACACTGAAGAACACTCCTGAAACCAACAAGACAGAAGTTTGGTTTTTAGATAGTACGCATTGTCCTTCTGGAAGATACCATCCTATTTTGGGAAAATAAACGCCATAAACTGATGTACCAGGTTAGTACTGACATCAGTATAGTCCATAGAGTTAATGATACTGTCTGTAATTATCCCAGGAAGTAAAGGTGTTTATGTAAACATCACACATAGCATAATTGAGCCGCCGCCAGCCTTAGTACCACTTGCCGTGAATTATATATATAATACAGCTTCTCTTTATCTGGCAACCGACAAATTCTGACCTTGCCTCAACATTTTTTATATGTAATTGGGGTAAGTCAAACCAGGCAACACTTTCCTCTTCTCAAAGGTCCATTGTCGATGCTGACGTATCCATTGTAAGCATAAGGCATGATGATTTCGTGACAAAAACAAAACCTTGTTGGATCAGTGACAGGGGAGTTCCACATCAAAAGCATTCGCTGAACTATGTGCTCTGAATTATACTTCTGCTTTACCCTGTATTAATTTGTAGTTAACTGAGCAATGAAACAACACCGATTGAACTTTATTAAATGTAACGGTGGTAACAGTATTCGACGAAGCGTGGACGGCCAGCTCCATTGTATCTACTAACTGTTTCAGCAGTTGTATATACTCCGTATATACGTAGATGCTGCATACAGCAGCACGTTAACAGCCAACCAACTTAGCCGTTTTTTCTAAAAGGTTTTATCCTAGTCGCAGGGCCACGGTGATCTCCCTTTTGTCAGACTCAAATCCTTAAATTTTGCCTTATATCATAATGAAAACACGAAACACTACGAATATTAACTCTCATTTCCTAGCATCCCTTATACTTTTCTGCGATTAACACGCGCACTTTTTAAGACAGTAAATTTATACCATTCTTCGGAGACAGGTGTAGTCATAATATCTTGTCTTATAAGTGTATATATGCAAAACTTTACATAAATTTGAAAGATTAATTAAGAATCAAATACAACAGAAGTAAAAATAATTTATTTCGTACATTTATTAAAAAATAAACAGGTATAATGATCATAAAAAATATCCTAATTAAGATATGTTGAGATATCAAAAGACATCTGACATAATTTTTTACAAAATTATAAAGAGAAAAATATTAACCAACGTCAGATCTTATCCGAGTTACGATCGCATCAATAAAAATCTTTATTGCATACCGCAAAAAGACCTCATCAAAAAGTCGATTTGTAATGCTAGGGCTCTCACCCGAACTGTAATAACGTTTCGGGGAAAGATGTAATCATGCGTACAAATTATCAGAGGAATCTTCAGAGGGGTCCTTTTGCAGATGGTACAACACACCTGCCACGTGGGACAGTTCTTAAAGAGACATGTCTGCATAAGCCGATGCCTTAATTTCTCAAGAGCTCGTGGAGAGGAGAGTTATTATCTTCTCATTAGACAGTCATAACAGACAGTTAGCACTCGTCCAGAATATGCAGGGCTTATTAATATTCCAGTCCGGAAAAATAGCTGTTCATTATATTGTTTGACAATCGGCCATTAAAAATGCGTGTTTTATTGCTTGCGAAAATGAAATAAATTCACATCGTTTATTTACTGATTGTCATTAATGACTTTTCCTTCGCTGAAAACTCGTAATCAACGGTCTGGACAAGATGATCTATCCAGTGAGATGAGATCTGAAAAAAGCCGCTGGCAGCGGAAGCTCACGCCTTTCCTGAATTGCTGTACTAAGTCATTAATAAAATATTTTGTTTTTTCTTCTCCCTACTTTTTTATTTTAAAAAATAAACTAAATGATTAATATTTAATTTGAAATATATTTGGTTTAAATAGATTGATCTTTATATAATGGGAGTATTCCAATCACTGTATTAGCTATTTATTAATTTGCAATCTTGTCATTAATCATTTATAGACTTTGATGACAGGAAAATAAATGCAGTGAATACAAATTATAAGAGAGTATAAAATATGCACGTCATCAATTATAAATGTAGTAATAATAAACATTAATTAATAATTAATGTACTTATATTTAATCATTATATTTATTTACGATTATACTCCATTCATAAACAATGAATGACGTAACATCAGATACACTTTTTCCCACTCAAAGTAACCATACTTATCAGGTCAAAAAAATGTTGAAAAAATATCACCTACACTGTTTACATTTTAGTCTAAACCACAACCTTGATTTCATAAAGCGGTATAACAACAATTCAACACTTCATAAATAGAAAAGTTAACATTTATTTGCTAAGTGTTGTCTATCCTCAAGAGCAGTCAGTGGTCTTCAAACTCTCGACTCACGAAAGAAACCCTTGGAGTTATAAGGTGTTTCTTTAAAAACCCGTCCAAAAAAGAGCCTCAGAAGAATACATCTTGAAATAATATTTAAAGTAAAATGTAAAAGGTACTTTACGCAAAAGCAATTAAGAAATACTATATTTTTAATCAAAATGTTTAACATATTAACATAATTTACTTATTAAATTCATGCACCAGATATGATCTACAATTGCATTACATTTAGTAATTGGGATATGTATTTGCATTTTTTGCATTAACTATTGAAATGTACTCTATCGAATTTCATATTCTGTTTTAATTTATTTCTATATTTTATTTTGTTGCCACATATGTTTAGAAATAGTTTTAACTTAAATACTTTCAACAGAATGACATTAAAATGTTTATAATTGTATCAAAAACTTCATTCTGCAAATTTGCATCTTAAAATTTTAGAGCTGTTCCTGCTCAAATTTAGATTCAACGTCGAATATGTTGATATTTCGAGAAGTTGCTCTTTTTCTTTCATTAGAAAGTCTATTTATCCATTCATGTTTGAAGCATGAAACTTACGAAAGTTTAAGGTTGTATTTTATCCATAAAATATTTTATTTATTTTTACAAGCAAACTGCCTTTAAGAATTCAATCTTTTATAAAAATTAAAATATTACAAAAGTTTTATTGCTTTCAGTAAGCAAATAGAGATCACTTGCGGAACCAAGGTTGAAGACCTCTGCTCTGGAGAAATTTCAACACAATGATATAAAAATTATGTAACCCTACAGGAATTATTAAAAAAATATTTTTCCGAGTCATGTGTCTGAATTATTCCATTTCAATATTATAAATATGTACATAATCATTCTCTAAACCACAAAGAGACATCTGGCAAAATTTCTGATACACAGCGTTCCTTCGATTTTTAGATTAACATTCTTTGACCTCAAGGAAGAAGCCCCACCTGGTTTTAACTTCTAATTCTCTACTTCCTTCCATCCATCAAATCAACCGAAAACTTTTCTTTCAAAATTTCAGGCATATGTTCCCGGGAGGTATCTTGAAAAATAATAATCAAGAAATTTCTTGTTCCTTCATAGATATTCGAAACGGGTCTTCTGTTCGAGGACCGTCTGCAAGGGAACAGCTGTTCCAAGTTCCTCGCACACTTCCTTTTCTGAGAAGAAAGTATAAAGAGCGAACAACTTTATGTTTCATTAACCTCTAAGATGAGTATAAATTAGTGAAATTACGAAAACTTCATTTGACAGGAAAGCTGTTTCCTATTATCCATAAGACTTATTCAGTTCACAGGGATGGTTCTATCATCAATATGGTCATCAGGGAAAACCGCAATAGAGCTGGAAAGCAGGTGTAGCAATTGCAAATGAAATGGTTAATAATTTTTTTTAACTAAATATGTTCATCTTCTGGGATGGAAGCCAATATATTCCTCGTTGCCAACAGTTTTTGAACACCTTGAAAAGTAGCAACAACTCTTGATATCTATGCATTCTAGATGTCAAATCATTCTATTTTTTTACAAATAATTTTGACAAGAATGACTGTTAATACTTCTTGAAAGACAAACTTAGTTTTATAACGAAAACAAAAATAAGAGCTTGTAAGTAATGCTTTATTTTAAATTAACATCTGCAACCACAATCAAGTTTCTGAGTTCTGAAGATGTTTATGAGTACGAACAAAAATCATTATATTCTCACCTCAGAAAAATGAAAAACAATATCACAAAAATACAACAGTAATTCATTTTAATAACTTATAAAATAAAGATTCGTCCTTTTATACTACGAACAGGACATATAAAATACTACGAACAGGATATATAAAACTCCAAGGATTTTCAATAACATCATTCAAAAAGGATTATAATACTCATCAACAGAATAATATTATGTAATTTTACTCTGATGTCCCAGAATGAAATTTGAGATAACAATTTGTTTAAAGGGGGCTCTTTATTAAGGAATTCTTCCTATTGGAGGATCTTCATTGTCACATTAGGTTTTCTTAATATTTTTTCTTGGGGAAGGGGGGGGGGATATCCTACAATATAAAACAAATTTCTTTCTGAAAGTACATTTATTACAGTTATAAGGATGTTTATTACATGCTGATAAAAGAATCAGCAAAATTTTAAGAATGGACCTATGAAAATATGTACAATTACAAAATTCGAAAAATTGAAACTCAGTTACGATCAATCACAAAAAAAGCTGACCGCTTTAACCAGGGGCGGGCATTAAGTCGATCGCGATCGAGGGGGCCACCAAGACATTTTTGGGTGACCGCCTGAATATTTGCAGTTATATACCGAAATATTCATGATTGGTTGACAGTATGTAGACTTATTCTTCTACTGATTACAACAACGAGACTGGATAAAAATGTTTTTTAATGTATTTTGATTTGCTTGATAATAAATGCATCATTTGATTTTATTATAATTGGGACCATTCTTATGTTTGTATCTTCCGTTTTGCTTTAAACGCGATTTTAAAAGTGTAATTTATTTTGTTTTTGTTGTGTAGGTAAGTACATATTACGTATTTATTATAAAGTTATGTAGACCTTTTTAATAGCTCACCACACTTACGCCACAGATGGACCGCAACACCTTGAAAAAATTCGAAGTCTCCCGTACCCTGGAAAAGTTTGCCCACCCCTGGTTTAAGCTATACATATTTTATTACTGTAAGCTAATGTCTTATTCCAGAAATTTCAAAAAATACTATTCAATAATATGTAATATTTACAATTTCTCCCCTTTATACCAAACAATATAAAACAGATATAAATAGCACATAACAGATATAAATAGAAGCTAATTATTATTATAAAATCACTCTCAAGTAGTTCAGTAACACACGCAAGAAGGCCATGATTAAAAATTAATATTGTATAATAAAAGAACAAATATTCAATAATATGGCTTTATATAAGAACAAAAGTAATATTTTCTTCTGTCGAATCTTATTCTAATTAACCAATTATAAGCGATCTATATAATTGCTTCCTTCTTTTCAACAAACACACCGATTCTACCACAATCTAATAACCTCAAAGTAAATCAATCAATAATTGGGCGTTACAATATAAACTTGGGAGATTATCATTAATGATACACCAGTAAACGATTGCTACCGTAAAAAAAGAAGCTAAGCACTAAACCAAACAACTGCAATTATCAAATTCGACTCGCTTCCACATAAAACGCTATATATCAACAAATAAAGCAGGAAAAACAAGACAAAGCTATTTAGGCCACTAAACAAAAGATCAGCAAGGTCAGAGATGGAAAATTATATGTTAATTCGAACATTTTTTATAAAGATTAATTTCCGTTTGATGTCGCTTCCACCCTTTTGGTAGAGACGTCCTTGAGAAAAATGAATAGCATGAATACATATTACAAGATGACCTTATTAAAAATCTGATGTGTTCATATATGAGTAAGGAAATGTCACAGGAGATAAAATATTTGAACTGTTTATGGACCGGCACAGAGGATTAGTCGTAATAAACACACACACAAATCTGACTCATCAAACATTCTAGGAAGAAGTAATTAGAAAAAAAGACCAATGGACGAGTGTAAACAAGGCGGATGAACTGAGAGATTACATAACAAGAAAAAAATAGGATGGGACATTAAATGTGATATGTTAATGCTCTTGAAAAGAAAAAAATCGCATTAGTATAATGTAAATGGATGATACCACTCAGTTAATGCCAAATCCACCGAATTGGGACATGATACACAGATAAATTTTTGTTGGTACAAAACATGTCTTTATACGAAAATATTTCGTAGTTAGTTTCACTCTAAAGATTATGAAACATTGCTAATATTTTGCAAACATTGCATTAAGTAAGTGTTTTGTATTAGCAGGGAATATACCGCACGTAATAAAAACGAGTTCAGGTATTTATATCGCGAGGATATTTAATATTTCAGAAGAAAGATGCATTCGCAACATAAATTTCTTCAATAGGATATATTGTCTATACTTGCATTGCGTTTGTGTATTGTACATTTGTGTGTATTGTGTGTATCGCCTTTTCTTTTTTTAAATTTTTTTAAACATAGTCCAATATTCATAAAATACTTTATAACATAAATTTAAAAATTTAAATTTTGATGTGCATGTTGTTCGTGCTATCATTCAATAATAGGAAGGAAAAAATTTGAATTTTAACAAAACAAATTCAACTGAATTCAACTATCATTACTATGACATGAATATTGCTTAGTAGATAAACTTGAATCTCATTTTCCCCCTCCTTTTGAGTTGAACTGCCTGCATGAATTTATCTGTATGAATAACTTACAAAAATTCTTCTCATTGTGTTGTCATTTGAAGTATTTAAAAGTTATTTTATTTTCAGTTTCATTTGTCCTTCAAACTATTGTCTAAATAGATAAAGATGAGAAAAAATACATTAATTTATTGTATTCATTTTTTCTGTCAAATATATTATTTGTAATGATGTCATTTAAACTGCCAAAAAATCCAGAAACGAAACTTCAGATAAAGAACAAAAAAAGATCAGTATTATCTGATACAGTATTTTCGTCGATAAAGAGAGAGGGATTGTGAGCTCAGAATTCTGCAAGAGGTACGAATTTGAAATAAATACGATAGTAGAAGATTGACCTGCAATTGATTCTACTTTTAAACAAACATTAGCGCGAAGAACACGGATTACTTACCAAATTTTTTTTCAAAAATCGATATAAACAACTATTAGATAGCTTTTTAATCCAAAATGTGCTAAAAAAATAATTAAAGAGTTCCAGACACAGTTGTTAGCATAGAAATCAATTCTTTACAATTGAGCATGCCACAGAAATATCCGGGAATCCTGTCAGGAGTCAGAAATATATTTTTCGTAGTATGAAGAATGACATGGACGTCATATGCCATACAATTGGAAATTGTGTACTACACCCATCCGTCATACACGCCAGATTCAGAGCAGTATAAAGCTAAACTGGTTTTCCCGAATCCTGTCATGTTCTTGATAAATTCATAGTTCCAACGGAGGAAAAAACCCTTTGTGAATCACGCATGAAAAATTGCTTTCGATTCCAGAGAGAACATGCGGAAAACCTTTGTAAGATTAATTTAAAAAATCTTCAATAAGAAGAGTTTTTTAGACATTTTTTAACGCATTTACATTGAGAGATGTATCGAATAAAAGCGCTCCTTAAAGTAATCGGAATAAAATTGGGATATTTTAAACAGAAATAATATGTCACCACATACATAAACACTGCAAAGTTATCAATACTAACATTTGAATTAATGAATGAATTATAAATCGGATTATAATTCATTGAATTAAACATAATGCAATCGTAAAAAAATAATTACAAAGGGTAGAATACGTGATAATCAGCACAATGAAAAATAAGTTATTGATTTTTCCATTCAGTTACATATAACATTGATAATAAACTGCCCGGGTTTCCAAACTTGAAATGAGCTTCTTTTTCATTTACAATAAGCATGTATGTTTATACGAAATAGTTTCTTTATTTGATTGGAAAAACATCAATGAACTGTTAAATCCCATCAAATAAAAAAACAACCAGATAAGTGTCCACAAGGAGTAAATAAAATAATCAAATACTGTTTTTTTATAAAGTGGTTTTTTTTGCACGAGATAAGTGACCTGTATTAAAAATACTTGCTATATTTTTTTAAGAATGGAATAAATAAAAAAAATGAGAGAGTTTGGATAATTTATTCAATATTTCCATAAGATTTACTACACTAGGGAAAACTCTTATAATCTTATGAAATTCGTTTAACTAAGAGTTTCTTATCTTTTTCAATGATCAATACTTTTCAGAAGCATTTCAACCATTTTTAAAGCTATTATTTAAACATTTAACTATAAAAAACCTACAGGCAAAGCGATTGAAAAAACCATGGAAAACTGGAAGTTAAGGATTGTATTTTAAAGACATTAAATGAAACTGTAGAAATGAAAGCTGATTAAATATTCTTCCTTCTATAGGAGATAAGTAGTATACTCTTCAAGAAGGTTTGGATCTTCAGAAACTCCTCCTAATTCGCCAACCTTACCAGAAGTAGAAGATCAAACAATAGCTTCCAAAGTCATTAATTCTTTCCATTGTCTTTTCAATCAGTGGCTGCGTTGCCAATGCGAATTAGTGAATTGCATTTGCAGATCCTATTTCAACAAGATTCACAGTTGACTGAGTGGGAGGCCTCAATTTGGGGGCATTTCGTGGAAGAAATCTTGCCCAGGTGGGGTACTTTAACATATTCTGTTTCAAGGCTTTAGGTTACGTAGAGCGCGAGGGTAGCACGTGCAGTGTTGTTTCAATTTGCTAAGGTTTGATTTATTTGCCCCTATGCCATGAAAGGGCAGGTCTATTTTTTTTCTTGGAAAAAAAATGCAAGTCGTCGTCCAAAAGAATTCGCACTATTTTCAGACATCACAAAAGAATTTGTCTTAGACGTATCTAATATTTGTATGGAAATCTAAAAGTATTTTTTAAGTTTACAATAAACAGAACTGCAAAATTATTTTACATTAAAAGTCATCCAGTCAGAAACAAGGAGCAGCTAAAAATATATGTGCCTTTTGTCCGTTATTTCAAAATTAATACAAAATTAATTTTTATAAAGTTTTTTAAGCCATTTCCTACCTTGAATGGATGAATAGAAATTATTTTGTTAAAGATTCAAAATTTGAACAAGATATATATATAGAGAGTGAACAAATAGTAGGAATTATATAAAAAGAGCATAATTTGTTTGCATTTTTGTAACGATGCATACTCGGTTTGGCTAATTTGGCTGAAAAACCGGTCTTCGACACCAACTTTTGTCATTGTTTTAGCAGTTACATTGTTACAACAATGGAGACGAATCTAAGTTGACGTCGAAAACCGGTAATTAATGAATTAATATTTGAAAAAACTGTATTAATATCAAGTATTATCCACTACAAGTTTAAATAAATTTATTTGACCTTTATTGGATGAATAAAAAGTATTTTATAAACTATTGAATGTTTAAACAAGATAAATATCTATATATAAATAAATATATAGAGAGAGAGTGAGTGAGGTAATAGTAGGAATTGAAAAAGTATCCATTAAAGCTCAAGCTTGCTGTACATTAGATGATCAGTTAGAAAAATCTCATAACGGTGCAAGTTTCAATTTAACGTCATTAAAATGAAATGGTCAAGCTTATTATCTTAAATGTAAAGCAAGGGAAAAAATAATACCGGCAATGAAATTTAAGCCGACAAGTTAAGTATGTTTTCTTCCGAGGTATCCGCAGAAATTTACTCAAAAATAAATAAAAATATAAGTGCCAATATTAGGAATATAGCAAAAAATATTTATTCCATAAAAAGGAAGAAATACACAAATTTCGTGATTCGATTCATTAATTTATATATTCGTGTTTGAGATACGAGAATGTAATATTTAGTTTTTTTCAATAAAACGATGAATGATTCAAAATCAAATATTTGTTATAAAGTTAATATAATCAATAAAACGAACCCGGAGTTTTCAGAAATTCATTATTATGAAAATCAGATTAAAAACTAAACAAAAGCCTTTAAATTTTTTTTCAATTATTTTTAAAAATAAATGTATAAAAACTCTTAATAAAAGCATAAAAACAAGGATTTTGAAAATTTTCAATAATAATTTAACAACGTTTTCCTGCTTTTAAATTATTTTTTATGAATTCTACCAATTATAAAAAAACCATTGAATTCTACCAATAAAAAAAAACTAATCACAATTTACACAATTCTAAAGTAATATTGCAAAGCAGCCCAAATAATTAATTTGGCATCAATCCCAAACGACAAAATAAATAATTTATTATTCCCCATGTGAAAACTTTAACTCCTCAAATCAATAATGACTTTTCTTCTCTTTGTCCTGGAATTAAAGGAAAAAACTTCTCTTTTTAGTAAAAGAACTGCTGAAAAGTACATTAGTTTTGGAATTACTTTTACCCGAACTCTTTAAGTGACCACAGATAGCTGAAACGGAAAAGTAGAGACGAGTTCCTCCTCTTCGCCTAACAAGGTCAAGCGACGGCGATTCCGATTAATTGTGTTTCTGTCCTCTTGCTTGTCTTCCCTCATCCTCTTACGATCCCTCATCCGCATCCTCTTGCTTTTCTTCCTTCAACTCAGAATGGATTGCACAAAGAAGGGGCGGTATACAATGAACGATATTAATAGTATCCAGTAGAAAAACAGAAAACATTGGATTTTTTTAAATTATCAGTTGCATATAACGCCAACTTCAAAAGTATATTTTCTTATTAATATAACATAACTATTTTAAACATGAAGGTAATAGGATGCATTCTATTGGCACATGTATTCTGCAATGATGAAATGGAGTATAATTTTTTAATTTCAAAAAAGTAATAATAATAATAATAATAAACTAACGAATTTTTTGTTGAGTTTTGGAAATTGGATTTTAACAGAGCTTACAGTATTTCCTTTTTTGATAATAATTTCAATCAATCTAATATTTTTGAATCCATATAAATGTTTTCAATTTGTATCTCAATTTATATCAAATGTATTTTTTACTGAAGCAAAAACAAATTGGACTACTTAGTATGTAGGTTTTTTTTTTTTTAAGTCGGAACATTTTATACCGACACAAAGAATAAAAATGATTACCTTAATTGAATGCTTTTGATCAATTTTAAATAGAAAATTTTTCTTCTTGAAAAGTTAAGATACAATAAAAATACATATAACAATTCTCTCCAGTTAAACACAGACAAAATAAAAATAAGAATTTGCATGTATTTTAATATTATTAATTTGTAAACAAAACCAGTGAAACATAGTTTTATGTGTACACGGTTCATATAAATATATTTAAATATAGAGGGAACACTTATTGCAGAAAATGCAGCATCTAACAAACCGTAAAAATTTAAAATTCAGAATTCATTTCTTTACACACCAGTGAATCTTAAGGAATGGATAGCGTATTTATGTATCTCTGAAACCGGCATCTCTTTAAAGTAAATACATTTGAAAAGAGGTTATTTTTTATATTACTTCGTTTCTATTTTGAAATTTAAATCCGGAAAATAGCCAAGATTTTTCTTAAGTTTGCGAAATGGGTTCAGAATTTTATTGAGTTCTTTTTCCTCATCTGGAAAAAGGAAGAATCCACCAGGAAAGCTTTTGAAAGAGATTGAAATGATATTCATAAACAAGAAAAAGATAGATTATTCACAATCGCATCATACTATCATTCAAATAAGATATATTGAGTAAAAAAAAATCATATGATACATTTATACTAGCGAAATATATTAAACATAGTATTATATTTGAGAAACATAAGCAGACTGCGCAGCAATTTACTAATAATTTAAATATATGATATTTATAATAACTGAATCAGATAGAATATTCTTCTTCTACCTTTTTCCTTCAAATCACAAAAAAAAGCTCTAACAAGCGACTACTAAGTAAAATTTCAGTATCATTTATAAAATTATAAATATAAAAGTGAAAACATTTGAAAATATTCAGAAAGATATGTCTTAGATGATTAAGTCAATTAACTTTAAGTAATCAGTTCAGATAATTCGCGCTCAAAATAGAGAGAGTGAGATGTCGGTTTCTATTAAAATGAATTAATTGCAGTATTTTATGGTTTTGATTTAATAGGATTTACATCGTCTTCAGAAGATGTCCAATAATTGTTGAATTAAAGAATTATAGGTAATAAAATATGCTACTTGACTGATAATGTTTAGCCATTAAACATCCTCCCAATCATTGCCTTATTTTTTACAAGTTCACTAAGCACGTATTATAAAATAATTTTTTCAGAAAAAAAACACTAATTGATAAATAAACGTAGCATAGTTCAAAAGATTATTATGGAATTTATAAAAATCCAGCAGAGAAAAAAATATGTGTTTAGAAAATACACAATATTCAAAATCACTAACCGGAGTATAAACAATGCAGTGCGACACAACCCCGCACATATACCGAAAAAAATCAGGTCTAAACTAGAAACGAAACAAGATTAACCTATTTGAAGTATTGTCTAAGAAAAAGGAAAATAACTGAACTAAGAACCAACAGACCCTCACTCTTAAGCCGCCCCCGATGTGGGGACAGACAGTAGACCGCCTTTTGGAGCGGGTCACTCAAGACGAATTTGATGTCATTATTTTTCCCTATTATGGCTTAGGGCATTCCTTGCCAGTAGAGCTAACATTAAGCCTAATCCGAGACAAACAAAGCAAAAGAAAAAGAAATCTAGTTTTCTATTAAGACCACAGAATTGGACCCGAGAGAGCAGCAACAACTACGTTGGCCCCATTCATTCTCGCTGATAAGCAGGGAAGTGACACCTCCACTCCGCTCGATCTTTGTCGACAATGTAAAGGAAATTAATCAAAGACTGAGAGGAAATTTTTTTCTTTTCATTCCAGAGATCAGTCTCTTGTTAAAGCTTTTTAAAGTATGTGTAGAAGAAATAAAATAAAAATAAATGAAACTTATTAGAAAAGTTGCAATTTGAAGACATAGTACATAAAAAGGTGCTACTAACTTAAGATAACATTTCTAAAACAATTCTTGCATATATAGACAACAGTTAACTCCTCTTGTAAAATGTACTTTATATATAACAAACGCAATTAGTTTGCTATTTGTAAATAACAAAACAAAAATATTTAAAAAGAAATATTAATTTAAGAAATCCATTCTCCATATGCTCACATGCTAAAGCTGTTTAAAAATTAAGCATTGCTGAATAGCTTATTCAGCTGAACTGATCACAGAGTTTCAGATTAGAAAATATCTTTATTAAACCCCAAAATAAATTTATTTTCAACTGTCCGATTCTCATTGCATATTACTGAATTATTTAAATATTTTTATGCCTAAAATATTTCATAACTATCCAATTCTCATTGCATATTACAGAATTATTTAAATGTTTTTATGCCTAAAAAATATTTACAGTTAAATATGTTGAAATATTTTGAAAAAGCGCTTTTTATAAAAATATAGGGTATAATGATTTTGTATAAGTTTAGATAATATCTCATATATTTTATATCTCTCTCAAAGATATTTTTACAATTATAAATCTTTCATATGTCAGTTGCAGTTATTTTATGGATATTTTCCTTTACTAAACGTTTATTTAAAATAAAAAACTTAAAAGTCAAAAGCTACACGAAAAGAGCTAAAAAATAAATTTACCCGACAGACAAAAATTCAGTACAATACTTGAAAAAAGGAGAGATTTAAAAACTAGTTCCTCCACATTTTTTTAATTCCTTCATTTTTAATATGTAGGATTTCAAAAGTTTCTTTTGATGTACGGAATATTAATTTGCGCAGGATGTCGCAGAATTGAACGTCCAAATGAAACATCTGGAACACGACTTTTGGCATTTTTTTCCTCTTTGATTTTAATTACTTTCATGGCTCAAACACTCTACATTGAAAAGGTAAGGTTTGAGATAAAAGTTGCACAAAAAAAAAGTTTTTTTCTTTTAAAGAATACAAAAAATTAGACTATTCTGTACAGTATAGAGTTTTTAATTAATCAATTTACGAAGCAGATTAAAAAAATTCAACAGAAAAGTAATGCATTTTAATTTAGCTTGATTTTAATACGTCTGAATTAGATGTGTCATTCAATAAAATATTTTTTAAAACTAAAACAGGAATAATGATGATATAATTAATTAACTAAGAATTAAAGTAATTTATTTTCAAAGCAGTTTTAGTGTACATAATTAAAGAAGGTTATTTCGATGAAAAACTGTTTATTTCAAAGGTTTTAAAGTATTTCCCTCCGTCTTGCTTATTTCATTAATGTTATTGGTGTCGTTAAAATAACACAAAATTTAAATTCAATAAAACTTAATGTAAATTTCAATGTTATATTAAAGTAACGGCAGAAAAATATTACCGTTTAAGGAATCTTTGCTACATATTATTAAGTTTTTATAAGAAATCAATTGTGATTAAAATCTTTATGCTTTATAAATAAATGCCTTGAAATAAAATATAAGACAAAATACACATATATCTCGTGTAAATATAAATATGCATAAATCCATTGCATTATCGGTTAGCTTCACTTTGGAATTAAAATGAATATTAAGATATATAAAATTCGCCAGATGTTCGATGATAGCATCTGCTGCTGCTTTTGTACAAAACGGAAGTTATAAATGTCACTGAAAATCAAATATGAAACAAACTCTATTCTTTGTTTTTATGGTTTTGTTCAATAGTTTAAAATGAGTCATTTTTAATGCATAGAATAGCATACTAATTAGAAATGAAGGCGTAATAATTTTAAACCTGATTTGCATGACTGTATTTCAAAATTTTAATGTGCAATAATAAAGTTTTTAAAAATTCGTTTTTAGGTAGAAACTGTGTGTGTGTGTGTGTTTTATATTCACAACTTCAGTAATACAATATTCAAATTAATATAAGTAAGTTATTAAATATATTGGCGCAAAAGTATTGTCTCATGAAAATCAAATTATTTTAATTTTATAGTTTAATACAGTATCTTTTTCTCAGACAAATAAAATTTAAAATTTGAAAAATATACATGTAGAAAAGTTTAAATTTCTAATGAAGAAACAAATAGTAGTAAAATTAAGAAATATGTTGAACATAGACAATAGTATACAAATAAAAATATTTACAAATAAGACAATAGTATACAAATAAAAATGTTTACAAATAAGACAATAGTATACAAATAAAAATGTTTACAAATAAAGAATTTTACGTAAAAAATTACTATATATTTATATAAACTATGAATTCATGAGTAATATAATAATACATAACAGAAAATTTGTGGTCACGATTCATATCCCTATTCCTAAATAACGAACTCACGCTTTAGAAAATATTGAAATATCTTGTTAAAGGTTTAAAATGAGTTAGAGTAAAATTCACATTAAAATAACTCCCATCCCCCTTTTTATAAACTGCCTTAACTTACATCCATCAGAATTTTTTTTAAAAAAAATGTTAAATAGTGAAATTATCCAGAATTTTTGTTAATTGGCAATTAATTAACAAAAATTGGGTCACTATATCTGTCTTAAGCCATTCAAACTGTTTCTCCTTAAATTAGCTTTCCTTCCCCGCATTTAATTTTAATATAAAAGTATATTTTCGTTAAACTGGATGTTTTAATTGATCTTTTTATTACAGACACAATTTTAGCATAACTTTAAATCAGCAGAAAAATTGAATTAATACATTTTAGCCTGCTTATTTTACAGTTTCTAAGTTTAATATATTCTAAACACAGAACAAAGTTTTACTAAAAACATTCAACTCCCACGCAACGCAGAGTATTTCAAACGTAAAAGAATAGATAATTTAAGAAAGCTGGTTTGAAAAATAATGATTTCAAATCGAAGGAAATAAAAAAAAATTTTATGATGTAGGAAAAAAAGGAAAAATTTTATATTACTTATTTAGTATTAAACACTCCTACATTTTCCATGAAAAAATTAAACTAAAAACGAAATGCTCAAGAAAATTATTACATTTCACTCATAATTGTATCGAATTGTTTCTAAGATTTTTTTGACATGTTTTTGTCACAGTCAAAATAATTTAAACAGTAGAAATCAGTTATTCTTGTCTCTCTTTGTGTAACTTTTGTTAGTAAAAAAATTATTTATCTAAGAATATTTGTGTATTTTCTACTTAATTCTAATGAATTTTGATAGCTTCATTTTTGAAATCAGTAACTTCCATTCCTGTCATTTTTATTGCCATCTATGCAGCAAGAGATAGTGCATACATTAAGATTTACATGTATCAACTATATTATTCTTCACATCAATAAAAATTTATTTCTTTGCAACAATATTATTTTTAATACTTTTTAATATACATTAACTGTGATTAGTTTAAAAATGCTTTAAAATGTGCGAAGTATTTTTAATTGGAAATAGTTTAAATATGACGCATGAGAGATAAATAAGTCCATAATTCATCAAATTAAAAGCGCTGTTAATTCTTTTAAATCAATCACCAAATTTAGGAAAATTAAAATGGAGATACTTATATCCAAAGCGATAAAAATCAAACAAAAGAACCCAATTATTAAGCTATCATTGATATTTCTTTTTAAACTGGAAAGCTTTTCAAAAATTTCTTTCTTAGGCCATAACATTTAATAAGCCACATTCTTTTTTTCAAGTTTCTTAAAATACGCGTTCGAGCAGAACTTTATACGATAGGGGGTGAAATTTCCTCTCCTCTTTTTGATAGAAAAAATTCTTTACCTTCCTTGAAGAGAAAACATCGGGTGTTTTCACACATAAAAACGGAGCGGCGTCTTTTGATGTGTATTTAAGCTCTCTCAAGCGGCAATAAGCTATGTTTTTAAAAGAGAAAATACAATTATACAGAGACTTCGAAAAAAGAAAAAGTAATTCAACTTTCACCACGCAAGATGACGATAGAATTTAAGGGTATTGATTCTAGTCTTACTTAGCTTTCTATTTTTAATTTCGTCCATCCCCCTTCTTCTTCTTCTTCGTCTTTTTTTGTTACTAAAAATGAAAAGATCACTTTTTTCTTCGTTGGAATTGTTGAAGAAGTTAATAAATGCTGTCGTTTTTTAATCAAAGGAAAATTCTTATTAGTTTTCTTTATAAAACCTCTCTATTTGGGGAATATATTGTAAAATAGAGTTTACGAGCAGAAAAACCCTCCTTAGAGACGAAATCGCTGAAATAAAGGACGTTTTCAAGTAATTAAATATAGTAAAAAGGATCAAATGAATGACAAAATTGAAGTTTTAGTAAAGAAAAGTCATTCAGCTGTTTTTCCGAATTATAAATTTAATTTCATCTCCGTATAAAACGGTATAATATTTTCCTCTCAGAAAAAGTATCACACATACTAAGTAGTATTCGTATTTATACAAAAGATACCATGTGTTGATGTTACAGGAAAATAATCATAATACTACTAATTTAAAAAACAAATAAGAGTAATTAATAGAACTCAATGATGGCAAAATAAATTCAAGGAAGCTATTATTTAACCTTAAATGATAAGAAAAAACGAGCATCAATTATTTATTCTACTCTTTCCATTTGATGCCTCCAGAATTTTGCCACTTAACATTTATTTTTATATCATAAATTTTCGTTATCAAATACAGGATATTAAGGAAAATGAACAAAGTTATTTTTGTATATAATAAAAAGTAAAGAAAGAAAGTGATTTACAGTAATATTTTTTTCTTTACTTTCAATCTAATGCATTTTATATAACGAGCAAATAGGTCTCTTTTTTTTCATTAACTACATACTTTTTTGTACACATGAAATCAATGAAATGCACACTTTCTGAAAACTATAGTTCTTTGTTTTCCTTAACCTTTTAAGTGCCGCCGGCGTATATATCCGTCTCACTCAGCCAGTGCGTTAAGTGTCGAGGACGGATATCCTTCTGAAATACGATTCTTTTCTTTGCGCTGCTATCAGAAAAACTATTACGAAGGCTTTTTAATGATTTTGACAATATGTTTGCGAAATATTTACTTATTTCTGAGAAACATTTTCTCATTTATACTTTTCTTCCCCTCCCCCTCCCCTAATACATCACATACGCGTGCCTATGTGAAAAATGGTGGCACTGGGGAGCGAATCGCGTAACTTTTGATCAGCAATTGAGGAGTTCAAGAATTTTAAAATCTACTTTCTCAGGAACCGGTTTATCAGGTTAAATAAACTGTCATTTTATCAGCGCAATAAGAAAATCACTATTCTTTATGATTAAAATCACAGAATAGGAAATTTAAATTCTCTATAAATTAAAAATTTAAAAAGAAATATTCATATCAAAAAGGAAAAAAAATTTGTTTTTCTTCTTTCAGGGAGATTATTACGGAATACAGTTATTTTTATCTTTCTTCTACGAGACAAATTTTTTCTTCAGAATATTCAAACAACTGCAAGAAATTGGATTGATCAATTGTTTAACTATCGTCGGTCGCACTTTGAGAGTCCACTAGGTCTAATTACGGACAATTTAGAACTGTAGTATAGTGACAAGAAAGACATGTGAACTAGCACCCGACTCTCCAAACTTTCTTATTACACCACCATGAGTACTCTCTGCTTAGACAGATGTAACATGTATCATTCTCTCCACACGGAGGGTCTTTAGTGGCATCAGGACTCGAATTAAAAATTCCATAGAAACAAAACTAGCCATGAGTTCGCGATCATGACCACTTGGCTATCACGGCTACAAAAGAAATTGGAAATTAGACTGAAATAAATTCTTTCATTCTCTATGAGATCATTTATTTTTGCTTTAATGTAGTAAAATAAGAGTCCATTACATACATAGCTTCTTGGAATATATGAATTGAATTGGGAAAAGGAGAAATAATATTAATTTTTTTCAATAGACAGTTGTATTTTGTTGTGTGTTTAGGGTAAATTACGAGTTACCTAAATATTTTGCCTATATGTTGAAAAAAAATTGATCACAAAATACAATTATATGCACGCATTATGTAACACAAAATACATTTAAAAAGAAACTAGCCATTTAACATTTTCATTCCTTAGAAATAACTGTGTTTCATTATTTCAACCTTAAGAAACTTGTTCAGCCGTTTCAGACCAATTTAAGCTCATTATGTGACGATCATTTAAAACAAAATGTCACATCTGAGCATTCATTGTCTTCATTAACAATTTGTTTTCTCATTTAATGTTTATAGCGCAATCCAACTTTTATTATACTGCATCGTTCGATTCTTTTCAGTTCCTTTTTCTAGAAAAAATTAGAACTGTGTGTTAAATGCTATATATTTTCTTTGCCAATTAAAGAAAAAAAGTTGCGACATTTCTTGTAAAATTTTAATAATTTTTATGTCAATGTCCTCATAAAAATGCATTCAATATTAATCCAGAATTGAAAGTTTCGTTTCAATAATAATCCAAAATGAAAAGTTTCGTTTCAATAACAATCCGGAACGAAATAGTTCGCTTCAATAATAATACAGAATGATAAGTTTCGTTTCAATAATAATTCAGAAAGAAAAGTTTCGGTAACTACTCATATTTACCGCACCGTTTAACTAAGAAAATTATACATTTCTTTTAAAATTTTATAAATTTCCGTGTTAAATGAATTTACAATAATAAACCAGAGATTAATATTCCGCAAACTATACAAATATTAAAGGTCAATCCAAATAATTAATCCATATTTTAAAAACAAAATAAATCCAAGCACAGAAAGTTACTCTATTAATTGCTAACAAAAAAAAGCCTACTTTCACCTTATACTACTTTTAAAAAAATTGCAAACACTAAACGTTAGAAGGATGTCTCTGTTAAGGATTGCAAAAGACATTTCTTGAAGCACATTTTTTCTCTCCGAGAGAGATTTTAGGTCTTCATCTAGATAAACAGTCTTTCCATTTCAAAAATAGACCGTATGTTTGAAAATTTTAATCCCGATGGGAGATATGAGATAAGTTGCGATGAAACATTCTTTCCTGAGGTTCAGAGTTTTTGTTGCTTCTTTTTGCGAAAGAAAGCTCTTTTGGGGTTGGAGAGAAAATTCACTCTCAGCGAAGTATTTTATCTCAACCAAGAATGGACTGTGTCCACTGCTGGGAATATATCCATCTGATAACGTTTTATGTGGAATTCCGGTAGGAGGCAAAACATTTATGGCAAAGGATTGGAGATTATGAAGAGATTCGGAAATGGTCTCTAAAAAAGGATATTTTTTCGATGTAAAGGGATAGTATCGAAACAGGGGATATTCTACGTTCAGACATGTCGCCAAAATTTGAGAGAATTCTTGTAACAGATCAAAAGAATAATTCTTTTTCATAGAATAAGGTTCTCATGAATAGTTCTCATTTCTAAATGCGCCCAACGTAGATGAACCTTTTGAATAAAGACGAAGAAAGAAAAAAATTACCATAAGTAATTTTTACTTTTGAATAAGTTGTTTCGACAAATAAATAAAATTTGGCAAATAACTATTTTTATAATTTTTTTTCAACAAAAATCTCTTAACTAATTCGTAGAAGTTCCAATAAAAAAAAAATTCGTGGAAGCAAAAAAAAAGTCCAGCAGTCTTTTTTACATAATTTTAGAAGTTGAAGAGAATTCGTAGAAACTCCGATAAAAAAGTAAAATTCGTGCAAGCAAAAAAAAAAAAAAAAAAAAAAACAGTTTCTTTTGAATAATTTTAGAAGTTAATGACATATTATTTATAGTTAAAGATAAGTAAAAACATCCTGCAAATCATTTTTTTAAAAATAATAGCAACAAAAGTTAGAAATTCAAAATTAAAATAACACTCAAACGATCCCATTTTCCGGTCATATAAATTTAAACAAATGCTAGAAAAAGAAATTTTCAATTTAAAAAATTATTCCCTTAAATTTAAATTACTTAAAGCAAAGGTCAATTACAAAGTTTTGATAGTTCCAAGTACATGAATCCCATTCAACAAACCATCAATTTAATACGCTATGATGCTATAAGAAAATGTTTATTTGCTGTAAAATTGGTAAATTATATGTAGCTAATATATGTTTATATATTTATTTCAATTTACATATTAATAAAATATTTATTGTTTACTAATTTACAAAAAGAAGCATCAATAATAAGTAAAAATGACCTTTTAATATATTTGACCTAATACAACTTCCGCAACTTTAAGTATAAAGTTTTTAACTTTTTTTAAAAGTGTTATGAAACAACAAATATTGGTTTTGAAACTTATTCAACTATCAAAGAATATAACAAAAAATAAATAAAATTATAAATACTTTTTAGGAGAAACTAATGCTGATATGAGAAAAAAAACTTAAAAACACCTCAAACCGCACAACAAGTTAGAATATTAATCAAAATTTACAAAAAAATTCGTGATTTAAATAATTTTTATGTTTTGCAAGAATTTTTAAAAATGTTTTAAAAGAAATATAAATTTAAAACTTAGATAACGAACAACTTTAAATATTATCTTTTTATATATTTCCTCTGAGCATTCAGACATATCTGATGACCATAGATCTAAGCCTATGACAAGAGGTCATCCGGTGTATTTTTTTATGCACGGCTGATTTTACATGCACGAATAAATGAAATATCCTTTTCTCACATATCCAAATCCCAATATATTATTGTAACTATTTCTGAAGTTCTCATAAAATCGCGAATGAATACTCCTATAATAACTTAGTGGAAATGTTCGAATAGAGTTTTTTGCTGTGTGCATCGCTTCTTTTAAGCCAACAAAATAGAATATTTGAAAAACATCAAAATAATAAATCCTGCTGAAGCAACAGTTAAATATTTTATGTTTATGGATAGTAGCACACACACACACGTTTGTTATATATATATATATATATATATATATATGATTTAATCTGTGATTCTGGAAAAGGCTCGTTATATTCTAATTGAAAATATTTTTTTAAATAATATAAATACACAAAAAATTAATTTATGATTATGAACCTTCATTTCATAAAATTGCTGTTTCGAAAAATGATCATGGAATTATTACGTCGGTGAAACCAGTAAGGACAGAAGCGCTTTTTTTAAAGAAAAAATCAGTACATTCTATATATTTCTCTTAGAAATTAAAAGAACAGCACTTCAAGAATTCCACATATCGAAATGCAATAAATTGTCTTCATTCAAAAATATTCTATGCACAAATATTTCTCATGAAAAAAAAAACATTTCTTAACAATGCGTAATATGGATTAAATTTACACTTTAAATACTCTTTAACGTACGTATATAATTCTTAAAAACGTATATAATTCTTCCTTTTTTCAGTTTTATATTCTAAAAACTTTCTAAATACGCTGTCAAACATCGGTATAAAATAAACAAAGATCTACGTTAAAGCAATCTGATTATCAAGATAAAAAATAGCTAACAAAATTGGTCAAACTTTTGAATAAAAAAATAAATAAATAACCAAATTTTGTAAAGAAAAATTTAACAACGAAAAATGTTTAAGCAAATAACAATAAAATGAAATAACTTTTGGACTAAATAAAGAAATAAACGAAAGCAATAAAACAAAAAAAGTATTTCAGATCAGCCCCAATCACCTTGAGAAACCTTGACGCACCACAGGTGATGCCACAATTACGAGACCAGTTTGATTTTGAAAACGTAAGGAGGCGAAGTATTATAAAATAACAACACAAAATACAAAAAAAAAAAGGCCAGTGTCGACGGCCTTGTATGTTTGAACCGTATTAGCCATTTGGGAAGGCGGTACGCATGTAACAACAAAGGAATGCCATTTATCACAGAGAGAGAGACCCTGTCTCTCGAACTTTCTTTCTACGTTTATTAACTTTGGAATTAAAGCAGTTCTCTACCCTTTTCCTACCGCGGTTGAGGTACCTAGGTACCTAGACTAAACAAATATTTAGCCGTGGATCGTAGGGAAGGAGAATTGTCAATGGGTCATGCCCAATATGCAAAAAGGAAAACAATTAAGTTGAACGTTGAAAATATACAGTTCGAATGCAGTGATATTTTGCTTTATATTCTTTGCTGTACTCGCTTTCTAGAGAGGGAAGTTATTTCAATAAGACGCTCTTGGAATGTAAACAAGGTTCGCAATATTTGATGATCATGGGGAGAGTGGACCCGAAATTCAGTAAAAGATTATTGACTACAAGTTCCTTTTAAAAGGATTTGTGGAAGAAGGGATGAAATTGCAATGTTAAATTTACTTTTGGTTGTTTTTAGAATTAATTAATACTTCGAAAGAAATTAACTATTTTGAAAACTGTTTTAAAACTATTAAAAGTATTCCCTCAAAAGGTTTTCTTTCTTTCTTTTTTTTGTAAATTATAAAATATAGCAGTAATGGGATTATGTAATATCGATTCATAAAATTCTATTCTATAAAATTATACCAAATACGAATAATTAGCAGCAGCTATAACAAAATTTTAAGTTTTTTACGAAATTCTAGTGAATGAGTGTTTTTTTTTAAAAAAATTTTCATTATATTTTACGTAAACTTGTTTACTAGAGGATAACGAAACCATCTAAGAAGATAACATTTTAAATATAATTACGTTAAAGCACATACAAAATTCATGTAAATCCACAGTCACATAAAAACGACAATAACGTGTTTCCAACCAAATCAATTACAAATTCATGTTGATACGTGTATCAAATTACAAATACTCCCTCAACAAATGCTCCCCGCTAATCAGTTCATGCACTTTGTTGTTGCCAACATTTCCTTTTTGAATAAACTTTCTTTTAAAAAGTACATATTTGTCATCACTTACGTACATTTGTAACATACATAGATAAACAAAATGCTAGCGATTTAAATGTAACACAAATAGTATATATATATATTAATTTTGAAAATTTTTTAAAATAATTTTAACATTTGAACATCGTTACCAAATTAGACAAATTTAAAATTTTATCTACATTTTACAAGTAGAATCAGTACAAGTCTTAAGTCAGTTTGTTTTTAACTCAATTGAGAATATGTGATTGCTTTTATCATTTGACGTCATAAATTAAGCCTATTCCTAGCATATCATTTTTTTTAAAAAGCATATAAAAAACTGACTTACCGAAGCATCACAAGTATCTCTGACGTTCTGTGTTAATTCTTGCGTTGTTTCCGCAGTCGGAGCGATGACATCACAGCTAGTAAACATTTTAATTTCAACGTCCGACAGCCCAGTCTCGTCCATCGCAATGGATGTTCTGTCACAGCATGGACAATCAAAATCATCACTTTCGTGTGATTTATTCAAAGCATCTACTACAATATCACTATTTTCAATCTCTTTCACACCGAGTTCTTTCTGCTTCGTTTCCGCATTACAAAGTTTTAAATCATACTTTTCGGGCCTTTCAACAACTGCGTGACTTTCTGGTGCCATGAATCTGCCATTCCTCGCTTCTGTTTGATGTTGATCGCCTGAACAGCTTTGAGACCTTTCGTTGGCGTGTTTGCATTTTTTAGCATTTGTACTTGCAAGAGTCTCAACACACTGGTTAGGAACAGACACATTCGAATCCTTTCTGTGCTTTCGCACCGCATCTGGATATTTGAGAACATCGGGGTGGTCTTTTCGAGGAATAAGGGGTTCTCTCTGAATGCGACGTTTTGGAGATGGCGGTGTTATCTTTCGTCTCTCTTCAACTGGCCGCAATCTATTTTCTATCTCGTGGACACCAGTGCGTATTTTGATATCTTCTGAATTGAATTTTATGGAACCATTATCATTCGAGTGGATTTGAACTTCTAAAAAATGCAAAAGTATAATTTCGATCAGAATTGAGATGAATCTTCTTTATTATTACAACATATATTCAAGCATACAATTAAAAAAAATCTTTCATATATACTTAAACAAATTTTATCTATAGATCACACACACAATAATGTTTCACAAATACAATTAATTCAAAAGTAAAGAATAATCCAGACATGTAATATTTGCGAATAAATAAGGCATTCCTTCTTTTCCATACGTTACGTCATATTCATGTAAATAATAGTCTAGTACGAGTTTAACTAATATAATTCCATTTATTTCAAATATTACAGACGATTCATAAACATTATAAAATACTTTTTTTCTGTAAATACAGCTTTAGATAAAGTGCGATTCAATTACTGAAGAAGATGAAAGTAAATTATAATATATTTTTTTCATATCTTACCAATGAAAAGAATATTTAAAGTTTTAAATAATAATACTATTAACAATAAAAACATGTATGCATTATACGCATTGTGTTACTCAGTAAAAACAGAAAAAAATATTTAATAGCACTCAAGAAACATTTACTACATTATTACTTTATATTAATATTGCACAGCACATGAAAAATGTGTGTGTATATATACATAAACTAATCATTAATGTTCAGATGATTAAAACTGCATTATTCCACTTTTTTGTCCACAATGCTTAATAACATGAGTAATTATCTCCTTCGTCCTTATTGATATTAGAAGTCTTCTAACTTAAGAATTTCCAATGAAGACAAAGAGAATCAAATATAAAATTAAATCATAACATTTGAAAGGGAGTTTTTTAAAATATTACCTTCAGTGTTCTCTTGACCATTTTTGTCTTTTTTGTTCTTCACCAGCAATCCTTTTCCAGAGCCTAAGAGCGGAGTTTTAGGTGTGGACGGATCGGATTCCTTCCTAGTGGAGTTGTTTGGGGGTCTTTTCTTGGGCGGCTTTGAAGTCGGCACGATCTTAGCGTCTGGAATGTAATCTTCTTTCTGACCAGAAGCACAACAGAAAGAAGTACTGCCCAATAGAGACATTTTGGCTTGACTTCGAGTGGCAACTACATCGTTGCTGTACTCGGAATCCGTGTCATCCACATCCGGACCTTTATCACCTTTGCCTGAATTTTTCCTGCAAGAAAAATTATGATTGGATTAAATTTAGAGCCTTTAACAATAATATATCCGTAACTTATTTTAATTTTTGATATATTATGATATTTTTTGTAATAGTTTTACTGGCAAAATGATATTTCATGCATATTCATTTAAACTACTTTATTTCAGAACTAATAACTTAAATTTTTTTTTCTACAAAATCAAAATATATGACAAACAAATAGCAAAAAAAAAAAATATATTATTTTCAATCTAGTCAAAGTTAGTTTAAGTTTTTATGACGAAAACAACAACAACAAAAAAAAAACGTTAATTACAGAGCATTTCAGGAAAAATTGAACCTCTGTAAAATATTTATCAGAATAATTATATGTGGCTTTATGTGTGAAGAGAGAAAGAAAGAGAGAGAGAAACAAATTCTTACAAATTTTTTATAACATTTGCGCAAGAAATGTATTGGTAATTCAAATATTAAAGCAAATTTTGGATTCAAACTTACTAAACTTGACTCTATCTGTATTTTTAGCGAAAAAAAATCAATATCGATGAATATAAAATGTAATGTATTTACTTACTTAATTACGACAGAAAAATTAAGGAAAAAAATATTCTTTTTGTCAAACCCACTCAGTTTTTTACTCCTTTCTAAAGTCATTTTTATATAACTTTATATAAAAATAAGTTAATACATCATTTTACAAAGAAAAACGAAACTACAGCTCTTACGTAAAATAAAGAATTAAAATATTTAACTTCATCAGAAAGTTAAATTTTGCCATTTTAGAAGAAAAAGGATTACAAAATCTCAGAAGTATTTAATTGACATCTACAGTTCAACAATATTAATTCTTCCAATTCTGAAGGTAGATATGTGATTAAAACAAATATATTACAACTCATTCGATATTATTTACCAGTGTCCATTCCACTTTTCAAAAAATCGATTTTTATTATACTTCGTACTCGAATAATACATTTCCATTTTTTTTTTCCATGTAGAAAAGAAAAATTGGAATGAAAAAACTTGACATTGTATGCTACTAGGCACGAGGTCAAAGAGAAAACTAGAAGATAAATTACTACTACGGAATTCAACATAAATCACAGACGACAGTGCTTCTCAAAGAAATGCTTTTCAGTGAATGTTGCCTTTCTTACCACGTCCTATTCTTCATACTTTCTATCTCGATTTTTTTTTCAATAAAAGGAACCTCTTCATAGCACTTGGAACTCTGAGATGTGCGACAACTTTAAATTTATGTTCAAGTAAATTTCATCTGCCTTGAACATTTTTGGGATACAGAAAAACTTTAAATATTATTTCTAGTATTTCACTATCTTTTTAGGCGCATGAAAAATAACGATAACGAGAGACATGATGTACATAGATTTATGAATTTTTAAAAATGAGATCAAAATTATAGGGGTATTACACGAATTTTATATTATTCTTTGTATAACATCACAGTGAAATACGTAATTTGGAAGACATTAACAGCCAAATTACTTTAAGGTGACCGACTAGATTCGTTGGTCACGGTAGCCGAGAGGTTATGGTCAAGAATTCGTGGCCGACGTGTCATGACTTCAAGCCATTGTACCACTGAAGACCCGTTATGTAGAGAGACTGATGCACGTTAAATCTCTCGAGGCTTGGTGTCTCACATTGCCGTGGTGTGGTAGTTTGGAGAAGGAGGTACTAGCTCAGGTGTGATCCTCGTCACTTGAATGAAATTCAGAATTACGAAGTCCGTCGCAACAGCCCTCGTGTTACTTTACAGCGCGACATTAAAAAACACTGACTGACTACGTTCGTCCTATTTTTCTTTCTTTTTTTAAAAAAATTCCTAAGAAACCTGAATGTTTTTACATTTCTAGATTTTGTAAGATAGTAAGAAATGTAACTAGAAATATTATACATATGTATGAAACTATTTGCAGAGAGTTTAAGACTTTAAAGAAATTTTAATCACATTTTGGATTTCCTTCAAATGATCTAGTTCAAAGAATATTTTATATTTTTTAAAAAGTTGTTACAACACTTCTTAAAAAAATATTCTTGTGAATGGACTAAAAACTAAAAATTATTTCTACTGTATCAAAAGTTATAGACAATTGAAGCTGTAAAAAAAGAACTTTTACTTTTTTTTACAATTTTAGAGGAAAGTATAGCTATAACTTTTCCCTTACATTTTTACTTTTTAGCAATTAATCAGTCTCTACATATTCCCATTACAGCATTTGTGTGTATTTTCATGCAAGTATTTCTGTTGATTCTTGGAATATTACATTTGCGATATCAGTAAGTAAATAAAAAATACAGTTTTCAGAATAACGTATTTAAACCCACATTAAGTAGCATTTTAGACATCTGTAAATTTTTTTCGTACTATCACTCAATCAATACAAAATAGATTTAGAAAGATAATTATGATTTTAAAATGGTAATGAAAAGGAAATTTAATTTTTGACCGAAAATATGACATTTTCAACAAATTTGATACCCTAAAAGTATAAGAAGAGTGGATACTTCTAACAATGACAGCAATTTAAAATTCACGCAGCTGTATTTATATTTGCAATAGATTTTCCCTTTCAGATGAATATTTTAACTATTTCGGAATACTTCAAGCAACTAAGTAGCACGAAACAAATTTGTGGAATTAAATAATTAGGTATTTTATGTAAAAAAGCAATCACCATCGACAGAAGCAATTACTTCCATAACAAAATTAAAAATTTTTATGATTTCATCTGTGAAACATATACAGGTGTTTATCAAAATAATGGAAACACCTGTGAATAAAAGTGACATTTTTGAATGCTTTTCGTAAGCATCAAAATATAATAATAACCATCAGTTTAAAAAAATAGAAATGTATATATTCTGGTAGCATGTAGTAGCTTTTTTAAAGTTCTGTAAGTCTTGTTTTTTTCTTCTTCTTTTTTTCTTTTTTCAAAACCGTAAAATGTCGGACCTCTCAAATTTTCAAAGAGGACAAATTGTAGGAGCCCGTCAAACTGGAGCAAGTATGACAGAAACAACCCAACTTTTAGGCGTTTCTAGAGGAACAATATCGAGTCATGACAGCTTATACACAGCATGGCAAGAAATGATTGGCAAAGCAACATTGTGGATGGAAAGAGATCAGTGTAAGAGACCGACGGGTGTTGAAACGGTTTGTGATATCTAAAAAGGGAACAACTGCAACAAAAGTTACCGCACAGCTTGATCAGCATCTGGATTCTCCAGTATCAATGCTTACAGGTAGAAGGCACCTTCATAAACAGAACATTTGCAACAGAGCAAAGATTCCCAAGCCACTTGTCACAGATGTTAATGCCGAACGTCGTGTACACACTCACAAAACCTGGTCGATTGGAAAGTGGAAGAAAGTATATGGTCTGACGAATTATCTTTTACACTTTTCCTTACAATAAGACGGGTGCACCTGCAAAAGCGTATGATCGTGATTGTCTCCTTCCTTCCATGATTGTCAATCATTGAGGCGGATCTGTCATAATATGGGCAGCTATTTTTTATAGTTTTCTACGGGACAAATCGTAACCCTTATAGGAAGGATCATTGGGGAGAAGTACGAAGAAATTTTAGCAGACCGTGTCCATCCTATGGTGCAAACTTTGTTTCCTGTAGGAGATGGAATTTTTAAGGATGGTAATGCTCCTATCCAAGCAGTGGGACTTGTCCAATCATAGTTTAATGAACCCGAGGATGAAATTAAACCTCTACCTTGACCCGCACAGTTACCCGATCTCAATAATTGAACTGTTATGGTCTATTTTAGAACATTCTATACACGGAATCATATCCACCGGCATCTCTCTCCCAGAACTTTCACAATATCTCCATAAAGAATGGCACAATATTCTTAGAATCCAAGCTGTATTACATGCCAAGGCGGTCCTACACCACAGTAATAAAGGATCTTTTATAAATCAAAGGTGTTTCCATTATTTTGATAACCGCCTGTAAAACAATTTACAACGAACGAAAATATAATGAAGCATTTGACACATAAAAGAAAAAGCATATAAAAGAAGCCATAAATACGAAATCTTCCAATGTAAAAACACAAGAAGATTGATTTACTTCACCTAACTTCAAAAATGATATGTTTTCGATTCAATTCTTGTCATTCAAATCGAAAAATTTCAAAATCTCAATTATTTACAGACAAACAAACATGTAAGAAACAAATACTGAAATACATATATATTGGGCGCAGGCGATTTTATTCTAGAAGAACATGAAATACAGGGTACTTTCACGGTTTCGTTCTATTGATATATACATATATTGGACGTACTTGCTGTGAAAACAACCTTATAATGAGACCTAGAAAGCTCGTGAATACACCGCATACACTAAGAATAAAAACAAAGCTAAAAAAAGTAAAAGATGAATCATATATACATCTCACTAGCAGTTTATTGCAAAAGGAAAATAATATACAATCGAAAAGTTCACAATGAATACGGAAAACCTTCGAAATCTCGGTTATAAAAGAGCATTTATTCAAACCGTTCTCAGTTTTAAACCACATTTCGTAAGCAATTCTAACAGTGAGTTCGTATCACACCGTGAAAAAAAATGTATGCATCACCACATACCACCAGCCAAGCAAGTCAGAGCACAAGCAAAGAAATTTCTAAAAATATTCCTAACAACCACCATTATCCAACACGAAACCCATATATCCAAAATCCTGAACAAATTTACATAACAATAAACAGCAAAAATAAAAGCGCATTTAAATAATCACTATGGAAAAATGGGGGGGGGGGCATGGAGGAAAAAGCAAATGCATGTTAGTGATGAATCCCGCTTAGTTAAAGACACGAAAACAGAATAAAAACGTCAAACCGTAGCGCATCCTGCTTTTAACGGTAATGCTTGTCATATTCGCTTTCATTCAGTGGCAGACTGATGACGAAGAGTTAAGTTGTAGAACTGCCTTCGCCCTTCATTTTCTTTCCTTCCTTTTATCCCTCTTCTGAATGCAAAATCCGAAGGCAAAATATTCGAAATCCTCGGATCTTATGAATTATTAATTTCAATAGCAACAAAAGGAGTTTTTCAAGGACGAAAGTGGCCCTTGGGAATCTTTTTTTTCTCTCATATTAAGGGGGCAATGGCAGCTACAAAAAGTTTTTTCCCCATGTCGTTTGCTGCTTATAATAAAATTCAGTAAAAAGAATGACGAACTTATGTGTGTGTCCCATTTTATAAAATATTATCATAAGAACAACGAATTGCAGATGTATACATACCTCTGCACACACGTTACAACAGGTGTGAATCTTACAGAAGAGTTGACCAAAGAAAAGTAATTTTATGAAAAAGTTTTCTAAATATTTTTTTTATTTTTCTATTTACTTAAATTAATATGCATTTAGTTGTTATACATAAAAATCACATAAAATCCAAATACGAACAAAAATGCCAGAATGTGGATTTAATCAACTATAACCATAATCCATAATAACCATTATAATACATTTCTTTTTATTCTGTGTGTTCATTATCTTTTTTAAAATTTTAAAAATTAACTTTTAGAAATTGTATTTGTTATTTTGATTTGCCGTAATTTAATGGTAGAATATATATCATATACATATAAATATGTATACGATATATATATATATTAGCCATTTTAATGTCGTAAATAATCACCCAGACGGAAATACGATTATTTGTAGGGTGTACTCGTGTATGGATGTTCGAAACTGTTAAACTCTACATTTAAATATCGATATATTTTACCCTTGTACTTTTTCATAATACAAAATAATGATGATGTTCTTGTCTAACTCTTTAACAAAATATTTCTATATTTATTAGAAATTCCATATTTAATATAAGACTTTTGATAATCATACATTTTGAGTCATAAAAATTTACTTAAAAATTGAAGAAATATTCTACATGTTTTATGACTGCAGAAGAAATCTAAATCAAATAATTTTGCTTAAAAGTTCTTCAAAATTG
The DNA here is from genome assembly GCA_019973975.1 of Trichonephila clavata. Classification (NCBI taxonomy): domain Eukaryota; kingdom Metazoa; phylum Arthropoda; class Arachnida; order Araneae; family Nephilidae; genus Trichonephila; species Trichonephila clavata. The sequence continues at coordinate 156,619 of BMAO01033669.1, read as the reverse complement.
TATTTTTTCACAATGCTTAACTCTGTTAACATCCGAATGAATTTTTAACCAGATGGGGAACAAGTTTCACAGTTCATTTATTTTGTACTAATTTAAAATAACAACTTGAAAATAACAACGAAATAAAATTCCTTTTTTTATTACATCAGCGTTAAGTTATTTCTTACACTAATTTTATACAAATTATTTTAGTACACATCGACTTTTCGCAGTGGGCCTTCCTTATAATTTTGTCGCAAAACACCAACAAAATGCCTTTTTTTTTAAAGAGAAAGCTTTCAATATGCCTCTTTAAAACAAGATTGCAATCATATGACAGAAAGACAAAAAATAGCAATTATTCATTGAGTCTAAACAAGCAAATTCAAAACAACTGTTAAATCAATTGAAATAAGAAACAAAGTAAAAAATAAATTGGAATTCGCTCTAGAAGCTGGTTTATCAAAGAGAATGCAAATTCAAGTCTTAAAATTGCAGATAAAAGGTTAAATCAATTAAACAGCTTACGTGAATAAAAAGCATGAAAGAACTAATTTTTCGATGTAATAAATCATAAAATGCAAAATAGACTTTATCTAAAGGAACTACTCAACATAAACATCTCGAAATCATTTGTAATTTCATTAAAAGAGAGAGAGAGAACATTATAAATAAGTTTCACATAAATAAAATATAAGTTTTTAAAAAAATAAATCTTATTCTAAACTTAAGAAAAATAGCAAAATCAATAAAAGTGTGTGTTTGTTCATGTAGATTTGTGAAAGGATGCAACATAATGTATGCCAATCAACAGAATATTTTTTAATTTCCACAGCAGGAAATTTTTTTTTTTACCATTGAGAAGTACAGAACAGCATCTGCCCCAGAAAACTTTTCAGAACCTTAACCACTGTTACTATGCACCTGTATAGTATATTTAGGTTTTCGAAATAATCTCTGAAACAACTTTTAAAATAACGGCTGGAAATATACAGTTCAGATAACGTTTCTAAATACAATATGACATTCTTAAGCTAATGAAACGTTTGAGAGAACTTTCGTCCATTAAGTCATTATACGGCGGAAAAATATTTTTGTAATGTATTAAATGTGTCTGCTTCAGGTGTATTTTTTAATGTTTGAAAAATATATTTTGACTTTCCTTCTTCGTCTAAGTAAAAAAACGATAACAATTTAAAAGAACTTTACTTGACTTAGTACAATATAATTCACTAAACGTCATTACTTACAAATCATAACAATAAAAGACATAATGATCATAATCGGTGAAAGCACAGCAAACTATAGGGACCTTCTCAAATACCTATAACAGAACATTACGCTTCGAGTTAGAACCCTTCATTATAGGTTATCAGATGGGACCTTGTTGATGATATACAAATCATAGCCCGCATTATGTTTCCATTATCAATAAGTACAATGAGGTAGCATGTGCCATTCTACCTCCTGAACCAAAGAAGCATGGCAATGAAAAAATCATTCGGTACATGGTGGACAAAAGGGATGTGAAGCTTACGGTCCGGAACAGTGATTATTACCTACACATCGACCGGAGGGTATGACGTCATCACGATTAGACCAAAAGAAGGGGAAGATGGGCATTCACAGAGCTTTGCGATTACTATCGTCCGAAGCGCCGATAATGGTCTGCAGCTAATTTATTTGCCTCTCCGATCAGAACATGCAACAGAGTTGATAACATGAAGGAAGTAGATAGGGAGGAGAGAGAACGTAAAAGCACAGAGTAAAAAATATATTAAAAAATAAAAAAGGGGGATTCTCTCTTATCTAGATGTTCTCCTAATCATGAGATCGGAAAGCTAGGTTAGAGTCGCCAATAGATTCAGAAATTCGCCAAATACACAGTAGTCAGTATTTTCGTTTGCTTGCTTTTTCTGCAGAAAAGAGTCCTAACTTTTTTTGTTGTTGTTGTTTGCTTGTGCTGCATTCCTTGAGTTCAAACTTTAAATATAATGATCATTACAATTTATGCAAAATTCCGAAATAAACTGTTTTTTTTTTTTGAAGGATGCTTAAAGTTACACAATTTCTAGATGTAATGTTTGCTTGTGTGTTATTAGAAGAGCGCATAAACAATTTCAATACGCTTCTTTTGAGAATATAAACTATTTTTTTCAAAAATTTTAATTGATAAAACAAAAATATCTTTATTAATAGAAAATGTTAAAAAGATTGAATATTCTTTCTCAAACATATGCAAATTTATTCTTCAGATTAAAATTTAGGTAAACCCTTTTGATGAGATGCATGATGCTCAAATTATGTAGTGAGACGAAGATCACTTTTTTTAGTAGGTAAAATGTATTACGATTTTTTCGCTAGCAACTACGTTTCCAGCTGGTCATTTGTAAATCGGTCGGTGCTTAAATAATGACATTTTTCCTTTCGTCGAGAAATTTCTGCAGACAGAAATTTTCCCCTCATCAACTGAAGAAGGTTCTAGAAAATAAAGACATCTTTTAACCGTGCATTAAAGGACATTTCCCAGTGAAATTAGCTAATTATTTTCACATTTTCCTTCTTATCATTAAGTTAAAAAATAAATAAGATTTAACATTAGACCTATTAGTTCATATGAAAAATCCTCAAAATACAATTTTTCCTTGAACATCACCTCAAAACTTCTATGAACCTCATTTGATAAAAGATATTCCAGAGCAGTGTTTCTTAAACTGGGGTGGTGTGATTTGCAGCTGGGGTCACCAAAAAGTTTAGGATTTTTGATATTTATGTTTGCATTAAATAACTTGTTCACCATTAATAATAATAATTTAATTGCTTATTTAGCTTCTTATATGGGAAAGTCAATATATAATTTAATTGTTTATTTAGCTTCTAATATAGGAAGGCCAATATATAATTTAGTTGTTTATATAGCTTCTTATATGGGAAAGCCAATATATAATTTAGTTGTTTATTTATAAATTCTAATAGAAGTATCGATAAAACCGAAGAATATTGAGGAAGTACTTCGTCCGGCGGTGTCAGTTATTATTCTAAGATTTAATAACATATTTCAAAATAATCAAACACATCCTACTCATTGATTTTTAATTCTTGAATATACTGTCGTTGATAAAAGGTGATGATCTTAGAAATGAACTTAAAATTACCAAACTTAACAAACAGATTATAATTAATGTATAATTTACCGTGTAATTACATGAAAAGGGCTTTTTTATTTTGTTAATTAAAATTTCTAATTCGTTCTATTCAAAGTAAAAACTTATTGCGACTGTTTACTAGTGTAACACAATATAATATACCACAAATAAAACACATACCCAAGCGTGTGTAAACTTTGCGAAATGTTTATGGGGTCACACAAAATTTTTATACAAAAGATGGGATAACAAAAATGGACAGAAAAAATGGTTCAACCAGAAAATTTCAAGAGTCCCTGTTCTAGAGAATGATTCGGTGTAAATAATATTAATATTTGCAATTTTCCTATTCAAAGATAAAGAAAAAAATAAACATCCGATTTCGAAGGGAAAAAAATCATATAACAAGAACAAATCACGTTAGGAAAAAAAAACGTAAAAATGAAACGATATACTAATTTTTTTTAAATGTAATTGATGAAATACTTAAAGTGAATTAATATTATAACCTGCGCTCTAAAATAATACTCTTAGTCATCTTGTGATAATATAAAAAATATAATTTTTAAATACATAAATTAAAAATTGTTTAAAGGGTACCGAGTCCTTTTTATCACAATAATGTTGAACAACAATTGGATGCACTAGAAAGATCTTTAAAGTGTTGATATATACCATCACTATAATCTAAACTTAAAAAATATTTCAAGGTAATCTGACTATGTTCGGAACACGGTTTTGAAAAAACGTTCAAATGAATATTTTTTAGTATCACCTGAATTAAAATATACATATAAAATTGTTTTAAGAATATTATTGCAAGAAAAAATTATTTAAATGCAATTTTTTGTCAAAAAATGAAGAAAGAATGACATATTTTCCAAACATTGTCCTTTCATGGAAAATGCTTCTATAATAATAATAATAAAATTTTGCCAACAACTAGATTTTTATACAGACCCTTAAACTAGAATTTTTAAAATACATTATTTAGAAGTGGATTTATTCATACTTTAATACATGAGAATAGAGAATTTTTAACAAAAAAATATAAGCTATTACTTCAATTGACAGTAACTGAAAATAATGTGAATTTTTCAAAAATCCTAGTTCAGACTCTGTAAAGAAGTTTTACCCATGTCTAAGCAAAATATAATGATTATAGGAACATTTTACATAAAAGGCGAATGTTTTGAAAATATGTCAATCATTCTTCATTTTTTCCAAAAAATTGCATTTAAGTATTTTTTTTATTGTAGTAATATTCTAAAGACAATTTTACATGTTTATTGTAATTCAGGTGATAGTAAATATCAACAAGATATCAATCATTGGCATAGCCAAGTAATTTTAGCGCGTTTTTCACATGTTGTATTTTACAATAATGCAACTAATGAACTTTTTACTAACAGAATTAGTTCTTTTATTAAAAAATTTTTAAAACAAAATTTTTAAAAAAATTTAAAAATTATTAAATTTAAATATGATTCGGCTCATCTAGGGCACAAATGCGACCAAATGCCGAAAACCCGAGGTCAGTTGGTTGCTTATTGGCTGAGAAAAAGGTACGACAAAATATGGAACGAAGACGAAATTTGCGTCCTAATAGCGCTTTTTTTACACTACGTGAAAAACGCGCTAAAAAATTCATTTGTACGGATTTTCAATATCATGTTTCCGAACGCGTAGTCACATACCTTCAGCGATTCAAGAATTATCTGACGTCAGTTGTTTCAAATTAACGCTTTTTCTTTCACAATTCATTATTTCCTCTTCCCTGCTTAAAATCTTATAAGTAGTATTTTTTAAATCTGAATAAATACCCTATGGTTACTTTTTAAATGCAAGCAATTTTCGGCGATAAGCTGCCAAATGTAGTAACCTTCAATCTCTTTATTCCATATAGAAGAGAGTTTATCCTTCCTCACTCTGAAATGGAAGCAATGACTCATACGGGACCTCCCGAAAAGTCCTTGGCGTGCCCATTTTTGGACTCGGGACTCGTCAGCTCTCAACTCTATCTGTAGAGCAACTCTTTTTTCCCCCTTCATTCAGCATTTTTATTCATCTTTTTTCCCATCATGTTTTTCAACACGAAGAATGCTTTTAGTTATGATTTGTTTACTTTTTATCAAGTGCATCGTATCGACACGTGTTCGTGCCTGCACGAAGGTAATTTTTTTTTTAAAACTTGCTATCATATAATAACGCCATGGGCTTTAACGCCTTCTCTACCTGATCACACCTGGCAATGGGCGATGTTTGATTTCCTTTAATAGAAAATATGCAAGATCACAAAAGATTGTGGAAATATATTCGCTTTTTTATCTATCCTCTTTCAGAAATTCCCTTTTCCAGATACTGTGATGGATTACCTATATCCAAAAGCGTGGGTATACATATAAAATCAAAAGAATTTAGAAGTTTCGTAAGAAAATATGAAAAGTTATCTTCCTTCTACAAAGAAAGCTTTCAAAAATCAATTCCCAAAAATATTTTCGAATTTATTCAGACCTTATTTCTTTTTGCCCTTAAGGTATCTTTGCACCGTTTCTTTTTGAAAGCGTAACAAATGAAATATTAAAAACTCAGTTGTGTGGGAGGAATCTTTTTTCATATACTAAGGCATTCAGCTTTGTAAAGAAAGAATAAATATACATAGGTAAACATTCTTTTTTTTTTAGTCCATTCGTGAATAATCGACTTCTTTAAACTTCAAGAGACGCAATATTTCAGAATTTAATGAGCTACAATACCGAATAAAAATATATACAGTTGCTTTCTATGTGAGTTTTCCTTTATTTAAAAAATATATATATAATCTTGGGGTTTTTTTTTTTTTTTTTTTTTTTTTTTTTTTTTTTGCACAAAAAGTCAATGAAGGTAATTTATGAGGAATTCCTAAAAATAAAGTTATGTCAAAAAACAAGATGATCAATTACTTAAATTGGATAAATTGTTCATGTTTCTTTTTAATTTTGCATAGCTTTCATTCAAAATTTAAATGTTAACCTCTCAGTTGAAAGTCAAGAAATCATTAATATTTCTCTTTAAATAGATATTGATTCAACTGTATAAATAACTGTATATAGGTAAATATAATAAACAGATATCTTTTTTTAATAAATCTTTACATTTACATCTTATGATTTTGTTGGTTCTCATTTTTCTATATCTATTGAAATCAGACCAATCCAAAATATTGTTGACTCTGAAGTCCAACAAAAAAATTAGATGGGAGTAAAGATGTTATCTGAAAAGTTCTGCTGTTTCATATTTTCAAAAAAATGCTTCAAAACAATTTAAAAATTGTTATTTTTAAAATTTTTTTATAAAAATAACGAAATGTCTGTTTTAATGATGTAATGAATTAATTGCTACAAATTTCGAAACGCAAAATAACTATATAGTTCTAAAAATGATCAAAATACTCTAGCACATTAAGTTCAGAAATTAAAGACAATACACACAAAAGAAATTCACAAACAATTTTCACACAAAAAATTCTCATTTGCGATGCTGTCATAATTTTTTAAGGAAACGATTGTTTAATGTGATATTAAAATACAGGGGGGAAAAGACACTGTTGTTTCAGTAAGTTATTTTTTTATGAAGATTTTGCTTCATAAATAAGATTTATGAACTTAAGATTTTGCTAACATATATATAAAAAAAATCAAAATTGGCAAAACCCAATTAAATTTCAGATGCTAAATTTCGGTGTAAATAACCAAAAGGATAATGCTTCATATGAGAAAAGAAGCAAAAAGGCAGCACGGTAATCCTTGACATAACAAAAGCTCATTAAAAATAAATAAAATTCAGCAACTTATTCCGTTTAATTAAGAAAGTGCGTAAACACTGGCTCAGTCACATTGGAAAATATTAATCATGTAACTCATTTGACAAGTAAATTTGTAACTATTACATATGGAAAAAGCCTTAATATCATACAACAGGTATATAGAGATGTTTTCTCTGTTTTTTTCTTATTCAAGCAAATACGACCCTCACACGGCAATATATATTAACTCATAAACTTATTTTTATAAATGGAATTGTATCATCTGACTTGGTGTATGGAATAGAATATTGATTGGGATGTATCATTTGACTATTAATCGTTTGATATTGAAAGAATATGAGATATTATAAAAAGCTAATTTGGTATGAAAAAAATATTAATGATTGATTTGAAAATAGTTTTAAATGATGCAATTAATATTAATGAGCAATTATAACTTGCAATAAAATACTAATATTCTCATATTCGGTTAGGTAAGAATGCGTGTATCAAACTATGTAGGCCATAATTTTAAAATCAAACAATTTTAAAATGTATAATACTTCTTTTGAAATTTTTAATATTTTCATATCTTTTCAAATCACATTAAAACATTCGACAAAATAATTTGATAAATTCTGAAAAACACGGCAATAACTATTTTAACTACTTACAGGTAGATACATTCAATGTTTGGATAAACCCAACATGACTTATCGAGGGTGGAACGTTCAGTGGAAATTCCCATATAGATCACTTATATTGATCATCATCATAATATACAATATGACCTGCGAAATTCTATTTCGCTTCACAGAAACTGTGTTATTACGTACAATAAAAGAAAAATCTTTAAAAATAAACAAATTATACAAGTCTGAGCCATAAATTCAATCCATTATGAATATCATTTATTTAGTATACGAAAATAATTTCAAGCACTATTAGTAACAATTTAAAACCAAAAAATATATTATGGACAGTTATTTTGATGACCTATTTTTCTCATTCTTTAATTTCTACCATTATATTCAGTCGTTTTAATATAAATTTGTTCAAAAAGTTCAATAACTCTGCTATTTTTTTTTTTTTTTTTTACAAAATATCAACTACAATCAAATAAAAAATAAATGAGAGATATAAAGAATTATGTAAAACGCACGCTAATATTATCAAACAAGTTTATCATAAATACGCATTTAGGTTTGATTTATTTATTAACGGTTCCAAAGTAAAATGTGGGCTCTTGATGATGAACCTTTCAATTCTTAATCAAGACCAAATAATAAGGTTGAATTCTGAGACGATATTCACAACACACTAACTTTAGAAATTTGGATTTCGGTAAATTACACTTGTATCAGCTCCTTTGGACAATAACCTTTGAAAATACCGAGATTTCAGCCCACTATATCAATTTCATCCAGTCATGTATGTATGTCCCTGATCATACGAATGTGGTCATAAATAAGTTGTTTTACAAAATAAAGAATAATGACGAGAGTTCTACAAAAATATTTTGGCACAATAATAAAAAAAAAAACCACATTAATTCGAAAAAATATTAAGATATAAATGTTATTCTAGAGCACATAGGTGTGTTATCTTTTTTTTCCTGCGTCCACAGACAAATTGGTTCTAAAATTTATTCTATAAGGGAAAATGTGCAAATATTTCTGTCTTATGTAGAGTATAAAATTATTATGGTTATCAAGAGAAGTTTTTATTCATCATAGAATGTTTTATATTATTCGAACATTACAGCATAAAAAGCATACCAAAATGTACATTTTTTGTACAAAAGTCAAAAATTAATTCTAATTAAATCTGAGATCAGATTTTTTCCAAAAGTAATGTTTATTAATTCATTTGAAAGTAGGTTTTGAACTCTACTGGAAAAATTTAGAATAAACAATTGTTTAGAACTTTTTTTCTATTCGAAAGTAAATATACAACAATTGTGTATTCACAAACTCGTTTTCTTTTTAAAGAATTGATTTTTTCCAACGAAAACCGGAAGTCATGGGAATCGACATCGACCAACAGAGGTCAACGGAATATTCCGACATTGAAAATATTCATTCTCTTTCCCTGAAAGGAAATGTAAATATTTTGGACTTAAATATTCCGGAAGCGACTGACATGCATTGACTTCAACAATCAAGAAGAATAATAAAAGAAAAACACACCCAACCAAAACTTGGAAATATTGCCGTGAAAGTGATGGAAAAATAAGAAATAAAAAAAAATTCCATCCAGACATCAATGACTTGTACAATCTCACATCGCTTTCCGGTTAATTCAGTGAAAGAACGGTTTTGTTCGAGAGGTTTCCCCAGAACATTGAAAAAAAATGAGATGGCATTCGATTCCGATCCTTATCGAAACCAGACGAAAATGAAGCGGAGTGAAAGGGTTAAAAAAAAAGGTCACTGGCCTTTTAATAGAGACATGGTTTCGAAGAGTAATTTTCAGGAATTCGGCGGAAACGAAAGAAAAAAATGTTTTGGATCGTAAATGTTAAGTGATTTGTAATGTGGTGTGATGACATGGAATTGTAGTGGTTCATTTCGAGGTTTAGTGAGATGCTGTTAATGCGTGTAGTTGAATGTTCCTCATCGGTGACAATGTGATCCAATTCGGTAATTCGAAGTTTGAAACTAACTACCTCTATTATATGTATGATTATATTACATTAAAAAAACTAGAAATGATAAAAGAAAAAGTATTTAGTTCTGAAAGACATCTAATAATAAAGTAGTTGCTTGAAATACGCCAATAAATAATCGACCTTGATTAGTCATAGAGGGAGGGTTAACATTTCGGATAGTATTAACTTTTATGTTTGAATGCATTTTTTTTTATTTTAAAACAATCATCTGCGTAGATAATAATAAATTTAAATTTTGTACTATTATTGTTTTTTTTTTATTATTTCTGTAACTGGGTTTGTTGTTATATAAAGGAGACTCTTGCATGCAATTATTTGCGCTATGTTGACATCCATGTTGTGGAACGAAAACGTGCTTCTTTATATTAAGTTCATGAATGAAAAAAATTTTTTGATTCGATTGTTGATACCATATTTTGTTTAGTATTAAAAATCCATGAGTGCGATTCAAATAAATTTCCCATTAAAAGAAATCTGTAACATTAAAATTCTCAAAACATTATCACAAAGCGTAATTTAATGCAAATTTTCAACGAAGACTTCTTTAGAAGTATAAATACAGTTCTACAAAAAGAAAAAAAAATAAACGTGTAAAACTTCTGATATCAGTTTTTTTTTTACTAAATGTTGTACCATGAACAATATTTTAGTCACCCAAAATCATTTTTAAAGATCAGAAATCAATAATAAACAAAATCAATATGTTTGGATATCGAGTGGAAAATAATGCCTTATGAATTCAAATAAAGGATTTAAAAAACATTTTTTTAAATTTTTTCAATAGGTTTTAACCGAACACAAACTTGCAGGCATCTTTGTCTCTCTCAGCGCAAAGTGAAGAACCAGTGTTGTTTTTTCTTACTGAAATTAATAACCAAGTCTACACTCATATTTTTCCAATTTTAATTTCGTGTACCAGTAAAAAGAAACTACTAGAGTCATCTTCCGGCAAAAATTGGGCCATAAGTATAGAAAGAAAGAAAAAAAAGAATAGAAAAAGAAGCCCACTCGTTTAATCCTTGCACTTTAATAAAATTCTGCTTTGGGGGAAGAGGCCATCAAAAAAGACGAAACCCTTTGTCCAGAGAGAGAGAAATGTTATATATAGGAAATCGTTGCCTAGGAAACAATAAGGGTTATAAAATTCCGATTCCAGGAGTACCAGAGTTCCGGAAATTCTTCGTATCCCGGAGAAAAAGGACCGAAATCCGAAATCGTTTCTCCTAAAGTTGTTTCCGATGTCACCATATTCTTCCGCTGCACAGGAAATAACGGTTTTATCCGACATTAATGCAATGGTGCTGTTGTTACATCGGGGGATTTGGTTCCACATTTTGTAAACGGAAAACATAAGGGATTCTCTCGGCCGGAGTAATCTTAAAGGATTTGGCCGATGAAATTGTAAATAAAATTGATTAAAACTTTGAAATGAGATTGTGGGTGAGGAGGCAAATTGGAGCTGAAGGTAAGGATTTTCTCTAATGGTTCTTTCAATTCAAACAGCGTAATGAAGAAGCAAACTTTGAGTAATTCTTCAATGGAAGAATATAAATAACAAATTTTGAATTGGAAAATATATTGATATATTTGAATAATTTTTAATCTGCCTTTCAAATAATTTTCTACAGATTCTACTAAATTTCAAAATGAAAACTAGTTTTTTTTCCTTTGTAAATCATACACAGATTTTAAAAAAAAAGGAAGTAATTGTCCATATAAATTTTAAAGCGCCTTGTTTTGTCCTTTACAGTCAAATGAGCATGATAAAAACTAATGGGGAAAAAAATGAAAAAAGAAGAAATGATATATTTTAACATAAATTTTAAAATAACGGTATCTTTCTAGTACAGTTAAAGAATCAAAAATTATATATTTATGCGAAATTTTTAAAACGGTATCGGAACAACAAATGAATTCTAATTTTTAGATTTCTTAACAGTTAAAAAGTATTAAAACCAGATAAAAAGCAAAAATCCTTGACATAATATTATTCAAGACAACTCTTAATTCAATCTCACAAAATCAAGATCAAAATACATATCTTTTTATAAATTTTACATCATTATTTGTTTAATAAAAATAAGATTAAAATTTTTTTAAAGAATTTTTCTTTCAAAAAATAATAGAAAATTCTGTTTTTAATTTTATTATTTTACATTCCTCACTCTTGTAAAAATGCAATGTCATTCAATTTAAATATCAGAATTTAATTTAAGAGAAGTGGAAAAATACATATTATTATCAATACATGCGTATATAATTATAATGCATAATCACCAAAAATAGAAAAATATGAATAAAATGCATATTACTAACAAATTGACGGAATCTCACTTCTATCTAGAAAAACCAATTATTAGCTACTATGTAGCCTATTGCATAACTAAATTACTAATAAATATTTCATGAAAGCTACTTAAAGACAAAAATATATTTCACTCATTCCATTCCCAAAGTAAAATATCAAGAGAAACTTGTTTCTTTCACGAAACCGTTTTCTAATTTTTAATTATATTAATATCAATAATTAATTGTTTCATTAATACAATGGGAAAAATACCACATGAAACACGAATAAACATTATGTTCATAACAAATATTTAATTGTTGTAAGCATATACTGAATGAGAAATGTGCACAGCAGAAATTAATTACTCTAACACACATCAATCGAAATTTCAATAATCCACATTGCTAGCTCAGCTAGAAAATTCCACGGTAATTGTCTCTATGTCAATGAATGAGTGCACCGTGCCGCATTCAACCAATGTTACCACAAAGGATTTATGTTATCATCCTTTCCATCATAATCCGAATTCCTATTCGGATATGTGTAACAACGCGTTGCGTATATGATTCCTACCGCTGGCCTTCCAAGACGCTAATTACTACTGCATTCTGCACGAGTCCCAATACAGGGGGGTAGTTGGGCATTAGAAAATATATTTGCAGTCATTTCGGGAGGGTCAATTCTCCCTTAGCAACAATTCTGCAAAAGAATCTGTTGCCGGGAAGGGATAAAATAGTACCCAGAGTCAGTAGAGAAATTTAATAAATGGTAACAGAGAGAGTGGTAATTGATTGGGTTTCACAAGTGGATTAACATACTGTATTTACCTACTTGCTCTTAACATTTTTTACTAACCAGTATAAAATATTTCTGGAAGGATTGTACAGTCAGAAGTAAATACGATATTGTTTTAAGTAACAGTTATACAGAACGAAACTCGAGCCTTTGTATTAAAGAGACTCACAATATTTTACAAAAATTAAATAGAAATAACTGCCTTTAGTCAAGTTCATGCAATTGTTTTGTAGATAATGTTTATATCAGTGCAACATAATTATATTCTTAAATTCATTTAATTTTTCTTTTTGTTAATTTTATCATTTTAATACTCTAGATGTACATCCCAGTTACAATTAAACAGTATTAACGATGACGATTTAATACTGAAAGATTTGTTTCAATAATTGACAAAATATAAACCTAGTATTATATATATAGTATACAAGTAACCATTTAAAAGGAACATTCAAATAAGTCAAACTGTCGATATGAGCATTGCAGCCTAAAATGACGCTATGAAATTTTAATAATGTTTCTAACACATGATTTTTTTAATTTAACCCAATTGCTAAGAATATAAATTTACTCTGCTATACATAGTTTTTTTCAAATTTGCGGGAAAAAATTTCGGATTCAAAGGAATTTGTAGGTACACTGGCGCATACAAGGGAGGAGGGATCCTCGGGTCCAGACCCCCTCCCCTTCAAAGCCCTTGATATTTTTCACACGATTGATTATAATCCTATGTATATAGCTCGCAAAATTTAAGTGAGTATTTTTATTAATAATTAATTTTATTTATAATTATTAATTTTATTAAGTAATTAATTTTTACTGTTTTTTGTTCCCGAAAATTGACAAAATCAAAAGAATATGATGAGCGGCGTATTGGAGCATGATAAGAGAATAGCAGACTTTCGACACCCCCTTCTTGAAAAATTCTTGTGTGCGCTACTGTGTAGGTACATCACGTTTGCAGAAACATTGAAAAGGAAATAGATTAAGCTTCACACTTCTTTATGATGGAGACATTTTTCTAAAAAAAAATCATGTTTATGGAGAAGTTGTTTTAATCTAAACTAGTTGGGATATGTTAAATAAAAAGATTTCAGAATGGTGTTTCAAAGTGTATTTTTTTAGATGCATCTCAGCTGGTAAAAAGTACAGAAGTTTAAAAATTGAAACAATAAAAATGTAACTAAATATTTTTAAGCTGTTAATATTATTGTTTATTTCTGAAAATTAAATTTCCACTAATTCTTAAAGTAAGAAAAAGAAATTTATTTTTATTTTGCATAAGGCTATTCTTTATATTTATAAATTTCCATAAATTAACATTGATTCGTAATATACTGTTGCATTTACTTGATCACTTGAAAAAATTTTATTTACATTTTAGAAAATTGCTGTAATTTTTTTAAATGTTACAATTCACATTATTATTTTAGGAGCACCAATTAATACATAAAAATAATTCAAAAAAGCATTTAATTCTCCTTTGTTAAAAAGATCTTCCAGTTATAAAAAGATTATTCGGCAGCATTACAGATATTAATTATTTTATTTCTATTATTTTTATAAGTATTGCGGCTCGAGTTAAAAAAATTATGATTTTGCATGATAAAACTCGTAGAACAATTTTTTTTAAGTTTAAAAGTTTACGAATTAAATTTTAAAGAAAAATGGAGAAAAATACTCACTGGTATTTTATTATAGACAGAAATTGAAGGAAATATTGAAAAAAATATAAAGTATTTTTATGACCTTTTTAAAAAACTTTTGATATGCCAATATTTTTTTCATTTCGAATAGGGCTGTGGATTGGTAGACCTAGTACATTTTCCGTGAGCTTTTAGTGCGGCACCATATAGGTAGGTACCAATTGCTGCAATGTAATTTCGACACCCAGTTTCCTCACCAGAGGGCTCTGATTTTTCGACATTGTGCCCTGAATTATAATTTTTCCAAGAGTATCCAAGCCGAACAGGTACTCTAGGGATCTCCTACGACATGGCCTCTGTCGATTTTCTGTATCATGAAAATTCCCCGACTTGGGTTGGGGTAGAACCCGGAAACGGGCGTACAAGGCCAGAGCCTAATCAACTACGTCATCCAACCAGCTAATACAGATATTGTAATACGCAAAGTAAGTCATAAACATTTGCGTGACACAAAATCTTTAAATATATAGCATACCACTTAAATCAATATCAACTAGAAGACAGTTAAACAAGTTCAATAACGCTTTAATTTGTCAGTTAACACATATTTTACGTAATTTCCAATCATAAAATAAGAATCCAGCGATGCATTTTGAATTTAAATTTTACACTCAAGAAAAGAAGAATAAATAACACTACGAAGAAAAATAACTGCGCCGCATGAAAACTAGTTTCTCGTGTATTGCATGAAACAGATAGTTTGTTCGTTTAGAAATTTTACGTGATAGGATATACACGTGTCTGAACTTCTATTGCGACTTCGTTTTTGTAAATTAAAGTTGCTTTTTAAGTTTTATATAAGATCTAGCAAATAGGTTTTCAAGTAAGAAACGTAAAAAACAACGTGATAGGTGTTGCGGAATGTAAAAAGGTGTTTACAGTAGAGAATTAAACATGAATCACGTGCAAAAATGTCTTTCCTCGGTATTGTCTATTGACTAAAAGTTTATAAAAAAAACATTTACAGACCTTTCAGCTAAGAAAAAATTTTAGGATGATAAAAAAATAAGGAAGGTATACGTAAAAAAACGTGCAGTTATTAAAAAAAAGTATGAAAACGCAGAACTAATGTCAACACAGCGTTCTTTAATCGGAAATTTCTTCGAGTACTTTGTTTCAAAAAATATAATAATTACCTATGATAAATTCAAAGATAGAAAAAAATCATCAATGAGAACTAGAAATTTTATTAAAAAACAACAAAAACACACGGGAAATAATATTCTTTATTTAAAAACGTGGGCTTAAAATTCGTATAAAAAATTTCTTAGTTAAGTTTATTTAAAATTATACAAATTAAATCGCAGTAAAGTTGGGTATTTTAGCATCGCATTACGCAAAATCTAAGGATCAATAAGTAATTCGATTGAATTTGTCAGAACATATACAATATAGGAATCGAAAAATATTGTGAAAAATAACAATAAGGGGGAGGACACAATAGTCTTTGTGTTGTTGTTACTAATGCCGTCTGACGGTATCAGATCGAGGCCCACGAAATTCATCGCGGCAAAAGGCTAGATGTACGCCTGTCATTAGCCACAGATTTGAACACCATACAGGTGATAGTATGAATTAGTTAGGTTCCACTCCAATTTTGAGAGAGAACATCCTGGGGTTATAGACACAGGGGCCTCCCTTCTCTCTTCTCCTTTGCCAAACTCTCGTAAGGACCTGCGGCTCGACGGCTATTTAGAATGTCTCAATGCCACACCGGGGGGGGGGGTAACATACATTTACAAACATCCATACTTTTTCCGGGATTCGAACCTAGGCCCTACGCGCTAGAGCAGTTAGCGTCACTATCCACTATGGGGATGTACGAATATCAAAATTTGAGTTTTAAGATTTTTATTACAAAACGTTTTACAATTTTTAAACAAAACTATTAAACGTACATGAATAATTAAGATTATTACATATTTTACAAGCTTTACAAAAAAAAATTATGCCTTGAAATATTGAGGGAAATTATTCCATAAGTATCCAAAATATATTGAGAATCCAACCCGAAAAAAAAAGGGAGAAAATATTACAAGAAATATTTCTCAGTTTATAACAGCAAACTAGATTTCTTTTATAATTTTTTTTTTTTAACCTAAGCAAAAATTTAGAGCATTAAAATGACCCATCGATCTCATAACGATGAAAATTTATCACAGTTAGAAACGGAATATATTTTAGAAAACAATAACAAAAAAAATTTATTTCACATTATTAGCGATAACCCATTGAACATACAACGAACTTTAAAATGATTCAAATCTTAGTAATCAGAGTTTTCGCATTAAATGTAAAATAACAGCAAACCAACAATCACAATTTACCGAGAATTTATTTGAAAAAAAATAATAATAACCGACTTTTTTCACTCTAAAATTATTTTAATAAACTGAAGGTAGTTTAAATTAATATTAAAGGTACAAGTCATTAGTTGTGAGATAGCAAAACTAGAAATGACTTTTTAAAGTAAGAATTCGCAGTAAAGTTTCAGAATTATTAATCAGCAAACGGGGTGAAAGAATTACCATTCCTAGGTCATCGAATCATCAAAGTTAACGATCATTAGCTACGGGAGATGGAAATGAACTTTTTTTTTTCAAAAAAGTCCCGCTATTTTTTCCACGTGTAATTTTTTCCCAATTAGTTGTTAATGAGAAATCAGGAATAAATTAAACAAAACGCACCTGGTGAAGAAAAAATACCAAAACTACGATATAACGCATATCATTGCGCATACAGTGAAATAGAAAACGTTGGGTAAAATTTCATTAGTGAGATATGTTTAATGACCCCCACAAAACTTTTTTACACTACCCTACTTATGGAGACTCGCTTAAATAATTCGATTGCGATTCGGAAACTTTTTGGAAAAGCCATATTTACTGTTTTTAAATTTTGAAAAGCAATCCTTTGAAAAAGGACTGAACGATAAAATCGCAACAGAAGCAGTAACTTTTTTTTGAAGAAATATTTACAATTCTATTCTATAATTTATAGAAAGATTTAAAAATATTTTATTTCAGTATTTTTACTTACAGTAATATCTGGCGAAAACACGCATTTTTAACACAAAAAATAAAATCGAAATTTACAGGTGCGCGTTATGTGCCGGGTATAAAAATGAGAGCTTTAAAAATAAAAATAAAAAGATGAGCATAGAAAAAAAATTAGACTTCTACATATATCTAAATTATATTTATTTAAAAAAAAATGGTATTCTCTATCCACTTAAAAGGTTGCACACACAGTTCTAAGGCTTCCTATTAATAAAAACTAAACTGAACTTAACAAATTCAGTGGCGCAACAGCCCAAAAGGCCTACTATACTCATCTCAGTTTTCATGACCTTGCGAACTGAGGTGCAAAAGCAGATCTTGGAAAAATACCTCTAAGGAATGACTTCAAAAACATAAGAGCAATGCACACACGTACATTTCAGGTTTCTTCGGGGGAAAAAAGGGGGTACGCGTTATATGACGAATATACCTAGAAATTAAAAATTGCCGTTTGAAAGGTGCGCGTTGTACACCGGATTTTACGGTATCTTATATGTAAGTTAAATTACCCAATGAATTGCAACAAAAAATTAAAATAATTAACCCTTAAAAAACTGAGTAAGTAACTATAAACATAATAATGAAAGGCTTGTATATCATTCAGACTTAAAGTGTACATTTTGAGGAATATTTTAGTCAGACAAAAAATCATTATCAAATAAATCTGTAATTGAAAGAGTAATTCCTAGTGGAAATGAATCAAATTACAAACAAAAAGAAAAAAAAAAGACAGAGTAAAAGTTTCTCTGCCTCGAAAGACAGAGAAAAAGAATTTTACGAAACAGTATAAACAATTAAAAAAAGATTAAACAAGCATTTCTAAAGTTATTCTTTTTTTATTGATTCAAATCTTATTTAATCTTATCTAAGATAGGATTAGATGAAATTAAAAAAATAATAATGAAGTTGAATTCCTTAAGCTGTATAAGTAAATTCAAAAGAATACGTATTGAAAAAAAGTAAATTGTTTCCTTTGAAAAAAATTAAAATGTCAGAAATATCAATTTATTTATTTTCATTAAAAAACGTTTGGTTTTTTCGTTTAATCATTGAAACTTCTAGTTTTAAGCACGTTTTTAATGAATAAATAATTCAGAAAGAAATTACCTAAAGTATCAAAAGTAAATTAATAATGAATTAATTATTTTGAATAAAGGCATTTTTTTTTCAAAGTAAATAATTGATTTGTAAAATATTCAGGGGAAAAAAAATGATAGAAATTGATTACACTATTGTTAAAGTTAAATTACCAACATATCAGATGCATACTGTTAAATATCCGAAATGTATTGAAAAAAAAATTCTGCTGACATTTTATAGTAAAAAGAGTGTTAAAAAACCTTGTTATTTTTTTTCACCGGAAATTGAATACTGAGTAAAAATATAAAGCACACAATTGAATTGTTTCTCATAAAACCATTGTACCATTATTTCGAGTAAATTTCTTAATAATAGAAAAAATTTTCCGTTATCTGCATTCACAGTAAACATGAATCGCTGAATGATGGCCAGGTTCTTTGACTCCAGTCTTCTACGAATAGACAAAAAAAAAATTAACTTTTTTCTTTACACATTCAGCTCTATTCTAAGAAATTCAGTATAATCCTATTTAGAATGAAGTTGAATTTCCTCCTCCAATACCTCAAGCCCGTGACCTCTCAGCTGTCACACGCGTGAGACTTGTTCTTAAATCTCCTTAAAATTATAGAAAAAATTACAGGATTAACTTTTCACGTTAAGGAAGTGCCGACAGAAAATTCTTCAAATTACATACCTAGTACTGTTATCTTTTGAGAGATCGTTAAATGTTCCTCAAGTTAAATATAAAAACAAAATTTACTGAAAAATTCAGCAATTATTGTTAATAACAAATTGAAACCTGATAGACAGTTATCACGTATTTTTATACTAAAAGATCATTAATATATTTTTTTTCTTTTGAGATTTAAATTATCGAAATCAAAGCATCTTTAAATCTGCTAGAAAAATAAAACTGTCAAGATTTTTTCCCAAACTACAAAAAAGAAAGAAAAAAAACGCTCTAACGGAAGTGTGTTGATGAACAAGTTAATTTTAATTGTTCAAATTTATTTGATAAGGAAACTAAGTAAAGAGACTGCATCCCCGGAATGGTTAGAAAAAAAAACCAAGCAAATCAAATGGAAACATTTCATAACATTCTTTTAATGATAAAATGAAATAATTTATTACTATCAAAAACTTATCAATAGTAATGCTACATATTTTTATCATCAGGAAAAATACAAATTATACTTTAATTGCACTTTACAAATTGAACCTTTACGACAAATAATTAAAAAATAAAATGGCTCGGATACATAATTATTATTACGCGATACATAACACTATTTTTTTTAATTATATTATATTTTCAAACCTGTCGGAATTAATGCATATGGTATTTAATTTAATGGAATAAAATATAAAGAGGAAAACAAAATAAAACGCATTTCCTGTTTATTGTGAATTTAATTTTTGTTTTATTAATGTTGAACTTAAAAGCTAACAAGGGCGATTGTCGATGGATCTCATAATAGTGAACCTCGGTCAAGTAACCTGGGCTAGCACCAATGACGTAACGTACACCCCCGCATCGCGGGGGGATGCGGTGGTGTCCATGGTTCAAGGGAACCAAAACCCTGAATGACGCCAAGTATTTACCCTTTGTAAAATCTGACCTGGGGCCCAAAACCTGACTTTGCAGGGGGTCAAAATATATTCTGCGTTACGCCACTGGCTAGAACCCCATTCTCGAAGCTTTCACACCACGCTAACGAGAAACAGAATAAACACACATCAGCTCTTAAGGCAGGATTTTAGTGGCATTATGACTCAAACCCGCGACTCGAAAATGACAACTTTGAGTTCACTACCATGACCGCTAAGCTACCACGTCCACCTTGTTAGCGCGTTTTTCACGTAGTGTAAAAAAAAGCGCTATTAGGACGCAAATTTCGTCTTCGTCCTCGTTCCATATTTTGTCGTACCTTTTCCTCAGCCAATAAGCAACCGATTGACCTCAGGTTTTCGGCATTTGGTCGCAGTTGTGCCCTAGATGAGCCGAATCATATTTAAATTTAATAATTTTCAATTTTTTAAAAAAATGTTGTTTTTTTTAAATTAAAAAAAAATTTTTAAGTATAGTACACTACTTTCTGTTAGTAAAAAGTTCATTAGTTGCATTATTGTAAAATACAACATGTGAAAAACGCGCTAAAATTACTTGGCCATGCCAATGATTGATATATCTTGTTTTTAATATTATCTTCCGTCTGAATTACTAAAAAAGCTAATAAGCTGATAAATAGGTTTAAAATACAATTAATGGCTTAAAGTTGATATTTTTACAAATGTATATTACGAAAAGAAAAATTTTTGACAACTAAACTTAGTATGAATTAATGAGTATAAAAATAATAGTCACAAATAGTTTCAGAGAATGACGTATATTTCATTTTAAGATACAACGAAAAATTGGTATTCCAACTTTTTAGAAAAAAGCCATGGTTCTGATAAAATTAATTACCGTATTCACTCGAATCTAAGTCGCGCTATTTTTTCAGTGTTACTGTTGCTGAAAATCGGGTACGGCTTAGAATAGAAGGAAAAACATTTGTTGGAGGGAGAATTAAATTTCCACCCTTTCAAAAAGAAAAGTGTAACCGCTCATTTTGACCACTTGCATCGATGACTTATCCATTCCGCAGTTTTATCTCCAGTATTCAGTCGATCCTAAACATCGTTGTCTGCTTGTAGTTAAGAAATTCTCTTGTGCACGCTCTCTTTTTATCATCTAAACATCAAAGATATTGGTAAGAGTATCAAGACGAGAGAGTTCACTACGATGCAGAAATGAAAAGGGAAGCAAATTTACAAGCAGAAAAAAAACGGAAATAGAGCAGCGGCTACAGAAAATCTGACACGAATGAAACAAATATATGTCGATGGCGTAAGCAAAATCATATAATTTTTGCTTTTAAGGGCTCAATAGTCTTTAACAATTCTTTAACATTCTTCTATCATACATTCTTTTGAAAAAATATTTCATAACAAATGCATTGGATTGCAAGGAAGATGACATTTGGTGGGAAAATAGAGATGTCAATTCCGAAGCCTGCTGTGACAATGGGATTGGTGAATCATTTCCCACGATACTCACGGTTAGAGTTATTATAGATGCATGTATGTATTTGAAAATTTTTAATACAGGAGGGATATTCTAATTATTTCTCAATAAAGAAAGTGTTTTAAAATTTTTTCTCAAAAAGGTGTGAGAATTGAGAGTGCGGTTTAAATTCGAGTAAATGCGAGAAAAATATTATTTTAAGGCTATGCTACATAAACAAAAATAATAATAATGTTTGTTATCATTAGCAAGTTTTTAAAACATTTAAAATGTGTCATTTCTATAAATAATGAATACATAACTAGAAATGAAAACAGTTCCTTTTTACCTCATCTTACTTATACACATAAATAGAACAGGATATCGAATACACATCATTGTTAACCTTTAATTTTATCACAGTTTTAGAGTCAATTACCAAAACTAAAAGCATAGTATTAAAGCCAAATTAATATATTACTTTAACTAAACGTATAACTTTCCATTGCTGCATGATACATATTTCAACAATATTTAACATACAATTATTTAATTTAATCAGCAAAAAAAATCAGTCATTTTATTTGCATGACAATACTATTCACATTAAACTATACACGTTTTGTTTAAAATAGTCCACCATATCAATAATAACTTTGAACAAATAAACGCTATGATAAGTACTTTTATTGATACAAAACGTACAAAGAATCCCTATCGGAAATATGAATAGATTCATTACCATAGATTTAAGAATCAATGTGAAGTAGTGCGTAAAATAATACATTTATAAATCCATACGAAAAGCAATGGCATTTATTTATATGTCATTATCGTTCCTATACAACTAATTTACAACAATGGGTGAGCGAACGATAACAAACGCCAGTCTATTTGAACAGAATAGTCATTATTTGTATTTTATGGGCGATCAACAAGATAATTGGACAATTTTTATCTCAAACAAAGAGATCCAAATTTCACTTGACATCATTCAAATTAAATGTGACATCAAGAAGTAGAAAGAAAAATAACAACTTCGCATTCTGACCCACACAATGGTTTTAAAGGGCACTGGCACCTTGAATAATTTTCTCAATTGTATACAGATTCCCAAAAGAGGAACCGAATCTTCTCATTGACCAAACGCGTCTTGTTTACTAATGCAAAGAAAATAGCCTTTTCTCCCTTCGCAAACTGTTCCATAGATTATCCATCACAATGGCCACAGAACGACAACAATTGAATTTAAAACGGGCAGTCTTCCTCAATCCCGAAATTCCATGCGTGATTGGGTTGGTTCACTTTATCCTGTGAGATAGGCAACTTCCGGATCCAATTGCATCGGCGATAAAACCGCATAAGTCTCTTAAAGGATAGTAACATCGTGGGAAGAGGCCCCCCTGTAGGTGGTTATTTTGATGAAAGTCAGTGGGATAATGGGAATGAGATTATTTCGTACATGGATGAGAAGAGTCTACCCGAAAGCACTTTATAGGATATTGATAGTTTCGTCAATGAAATATAAATTAGTTGCATTCGAAATCTTCTGTGAGACACGAAGATATAAACCGATTAATCTTTTTTATTCGGAACATAAATCTTATAATTGGTTTGGACTCACTCTCATAATAAAACATATTTTCCCCTTCAAACTGTCCTCAAATACACATCCTTAAAACATTTAAAAGTTTAGCAAAAATCACATCAAAACATTTTAGAAAACACAAGAAATGGTAGGTATACCCCTGAAATAAATATTTGAATAGTCAGACATCTGAGTAAAAAGAAAATTACATCGGCTAACTATCATTGTCATATGAAAGAAAGACACAATTTAAGAATTTTTTTTATAAAATTAAGAAGTATTTCAAATTAATATATATATATATATATATAAGTTGCGTAACGGAGAATATTAGCCCCCCCCCCTGCAAATCAGGTCTTGGGCCACAAGCCCAAGTATGCACTTAGTGTCAGTCAAGCTTTGGGCGACCTAGAGTCCCTGGGACCCCCACAATGTAGGGGTTGCGGGGGTGTACGTTACGCCACTATACATATATATATATATATATATATATATATATACTAGCTTCGTGGCCCGGCGTTGCACGTGCTTCTTCCAGTGTGTAGCTTTTTGCCTTTGAAATTTCTCCTTCCCCTTTTAGTGTCAGCACTTCATAGTGTGCGTGTGATTTCTATTTCAATGTCATTAAAATTCTTTTTTTTAAAGTTTCTTCCAATTCTTTGCCCCGTTGGATCGGTCTATATCCTCTCCGCTTAGCCCGGTTTTGCATGGGCTTTTTCCATGGGTTCCTTTATCCTTATGCAGATTTTTCCTTTTTTTCTCTTTCTTTCTTGGACGCCAGCACTTCTGGGTGTGTATACGCGATGTGAGTGATTTCTATATTTATGTCATTTAAATTCTCTTCTCAGAAATTTCTTCCACTTCTTTTCATTGTCAGACAGGTTTCTTTTCTCTCCGTTTCAAGTATAAAACTCTTTTTCTTCCGCGGGATAAAATCTTTTTTTTTCTTTCTCATTTTTATTTTCTATTAGTAATTTACAATGTACAAATTTATTATTAAATAACTAATCAACCGTCACCAGATGTCAGCATTTCTGGGAGAGGGTGTGTGCACGATATGAGAAATTTCTATACTTATGTCATTAAAATTATCTTTTCCAAAATGTTTTCAATTTCTTTTTCTTTACAGACAGGTTTCTTTTCCCTCGGTTTAGCCCAGCGTTACATGGGCTTTTCCCCTCTTTTTTCCCCAGTGATTAGATCTTTCTTTCAATTTCTATCTTTCGATTAATCAGTATGAATAAATGTTCTTATAATTTTCTTTCAAGAACAATTTATAAACATCTTTAAATTTATTTAACTAAATCATTAAGACTCTTAGTTTTATCAAAAAACTCACTGATTAAAGACATATTTACAAACTGAACATACATGCTATCAAAATAAAAGGAAATGTAAAATGTACATCTACATAATTACTTAAAAACTAAATTTAATACGAGTTTTAGATCAGCAAATTAATAGAACACACTACGTTTTTTTAACTAATTTTCTCATTCACAGAAACTAAAGGAAAACTAAAAAAGTTAATCTAAGGTAAACACATATTTTAAAAAGTCTAGCATCATACTTTGTTTGAAATTACATTAAAAACAATTGATAAAAACATAAAAAAATACATTTATCACAGTAACTGAAACAAGTAAACAACGATAAATTTTTAAAAATGAACCTGCATATTTATTTTTTACATATAAATAATAAATTTAAAAGTTACATATCTTGTTTCATGATATTCTTTTATTGTATTTGTCATTCTTTTTATGTCAGAAAGTGCAATGTTTAACATGTGCAACTTTTTCACATGTTAAAAGAATAATGTATTCTAATCCAAATTTTTCGACACGTGAAACAAACAAATACAGTATTTTCTATGATGCAAAGAAATATTGTTATAAAGAGCAGGAAAATAAAAATATTTTCGTTTATTACTACGACAGTGATCATTATTTTATTTTTTTCTACTATGATCTACACATTATGTAAAAATAATAAAATAATCCACGCTAAATAAAAATATTAATGTTCGCAAAGTGAGATTCTTTCAAAAGATCTGTTATCAATTGTTTACGATATAATTGAAAACAAAAGATTCATCCACAGAAATACGCCATCCCCGTGAGAAAACAGGGCATTTCGATTACGTCAAACATCTCATTTTCCCAATTACAATCTGAACAACACAAAGGCGTAAACTGAATCCAACCTCGAGAAGTCCACCCAATCCATCGTCACCTTGGGACACCGCGCTCTATTTTTCCGAGAAAACATCCCGAAGCGACACCTCGTGGGAAAACGACAACTCCCTTTCACGCAACCTTGTCAAGGCAGAGTGAAAGAACGCATAAAGCAAACCAGGAAACGGAAAAAGAAAGAATCGCTAAGAAAAGTAAGTGCTTGCCCCCACGCGGTTGCCATATTTCAAAGGCAAAAGGGGATGAATGTCACTTGATAAAGTCGTCTGCCATTGCACCTGCTCTGCTGAAAAGTGATACTGGAGTACCTAAATAAATTCATTAGCTATGCATTAGGGAGGAGGGATGTGTGGAATGAAGTGAATGGTTTGTAGCTTCTGAGGCGTCAACACAGAAGAAATTTAGAAGTTGGAAGGGCGTTGAAAGAGTTATGTTTCATGTCTTTGATGTCGATAGTATAATAATTATTTTTACAGTAGGTTATTTATCGTAATAAAAACAACTTACTCAATCTCGGTCAAATATTTTTTAAACATTATTTCCCTTCTTATACATTTATTAAACTGATTTAGAAAATTGGTAATATTTTATTATCAAGAATAATTTTTAGTGCCTTCTTTACCTTTGTAGTGCCTAGTTATTTTTAAAAAAATTATTAATGAAATGAAATATTAAAATTAAATCATTAAAATTAATGCATAATGTAAAAAGTGACGAAAACGATTGAAAGAAGTAAAATTAAAAAAGAAAGAGTAATAAAACGAAATAAAGTAAGTGTCGAACAGAACAAAATAAAAAGTAAAATTTTCCGAATTGAACTTATATATATAAATCATTGATGTAAATCATAACTACTTCATTTTTTCCCCAACATATTTTAAAAGAGCTTCCTCCGTGAAAACAAAATTAGAGCTGCAAACTTTATAAATACCTTCTAGAATCAGTATTACATTTACGTTAACAAGATTCTTATTCCAAAACATATTTTAAAATTTGCCTCAAACAATAATTTTTGTTGTTCCAATTAGAGTAAAATTAGCTCAAAGGAAGAACTAATAAATACTTAACTTATTTAAGAGTTGTTTTCTAAAACACTAAAAAAGAATAACGAAGAGTTTTTTACTTAAAAAACGCTTAACGTTATGAGGATTAATTTCTGGAAAACTATAATTTAGAATAAACATCTTACTTTTATATTTTTTTTAAAAAAAAAGTCCTTCCTATTACAAAAGAAAATTTGTAATAAGTGTACACTACAAGAAGTGCAGCCTTTAAAAATGACTCGAATACTTTTTCTATAACTGCTGCTATTTTACACATCCGTGCCAAAAGTCATGGATACTTTATTATACGTGTTGGTTCGTATAACTCGATGTGGCATCGGCTCAACAAGTCGTCGAATGTTCCCTAAAGAAACATTCAGCAATGCTGTCTTTACATTCATGATTCAGAAAGTGTTGCTGTGCGCGTGGTTCATAGCTAACCTTTCGATCATGTCCCATATATATTCGATGCGATTCATGTCCGTAAGAGATGGCCAAATCATTTACTGGAGCAATCCAGAATGTTCCTCAAATCAATCGCAAACGACTTCGGTCCTGTGACAGCTACAAAATTCCATCTTTATGTAAATAAGCTCCCGAACTGGCCGCACATGATCTCCAAATTACTGAAAATCATTTCTATTCAAATATTGGTTCATTCTGATCAGAAAACGCAGACCATGTCATGTAAAATTTTCCCTTGCCATTATGAAACTATTATTAGCTAATTGATGTTTTTCCATTATAAAACATGTGATTGTCTCATAGTCACAACACAAATTCTCCTAAGCTAAATTCATACCTAATTATGTTAGTTATAAAATAGAAACGTCACTCTGATATTATAATGTATTCCAGAAAGTAAAAACCGTTGATCAAATATATATTTTTACATTATAGATATACAACTTGACCACATTTTCATTCAGAAAAAAATTAGGATAACATTTTACTTCTAAGAACATAAATATTAACAAAAAATTAGTAAAATGAAACTTCTGATTAAACGTCTTTTTAACATACAAATAATTTTGACTTGATTTTCCTTTTAACATCTTTGGAGCCTATATGAATTTGCTTAACCACATACAGCAGCGCACACAAAATTTTTCCAAGAGGGGGTGGGGGTCCATGGTCGAAAGTCCCCCAACTCGTATCATACCTCAAGACAACACAAACTGATTCTTCTGATTTTGTTGATGTTGTTAGTAAAATTATTAAATTAATAATTAGCATTAACTAATAAATAAATTTTTTATTACAAGAACTTAATTAAATTTTACGTTATATATATAGGATTATCATCAGTCGAAAAAAACTCAAGGGCTTTGGGGGGGGGGTCTGGACCCTACGACACCCCCCTTGTGTGCGCCACTGACCACATATATAAATTGAAAAAAAAACTATACGTATAACACTATTAAATATTATATTAATCGCACGAATAATTCAAAACTATATAATTTTCGAATAATACAACATTATTAAATTTCTCTAATATGTAAAATGCAAATTTGATTATTAATTTATAATGAGAAAATTTTTTAATAACATTTATGAAACTGATTAGATTTTGTGATACTCAAACACGGAGAAAAATAAAAAAAACTTTCGAAATTTTGTTCTTTTTAAGAGCAGCTAAATTTAATTTCTAAATCATCCCTCACACGTTTCAAAGAAAGTTCAAGAGACACCATAGCTTCTTGAAGAAATAATAACAAAAAAGGAGAGTTTCTATAAAAAGCCCAACATTTTGTCGAAATAGAAAAACGTGACTTTTTCAGGGCAGCAGGAGCGGGAAAAAACTTCTCTACTGCACCGCAAGAGCATCTTAAGCAGAAAGAACGAAAAAAATTCTTAACAAGAAAAGAAGTGAACAAAAAGTGCAAGTGGGGAAATATTTGTAAAGGATTTTTTTTATATACACGTAAGTGCCAATTTATTTCAGTCTTTTTCTACGCAATTTTTCTTTTCTTGTTAAATTTTCTGACACCCTATCGGGTTTTAACAGGTGACTGCGATATGATTAATCACTCACAGCTTGAATCGATTGAGCACCCTCGAACCTTGAGGCCTTTCCGGGGATCCACTGAGCGGTCAAGTGGTGGGTGAGTTGGTGGCTTCCACTAATCAGGAAAAGGGCAAATAAGAGTCACCTCCTAAGACATGTTTTAAATCTCATAATTGATTATGCGTTTCCACAAATTTTAGTTCATAAATATTCAAAAGTGTTCCATTTATTTCTGTATAATTAATACCGCACAGAAGCTACACATCGGATTAATGTAAATGGATTGAGAACAATCAAACACCTGAATTGTATCTCATTTTTTAAATTTTATATTAAGTTGCATGATATATTGAGATACTCTAGAAAAATTAACCTATCCGAAAGCTATTGGAACACGTTCGTACAATTATTCTGCATCTTGTTTATTTAAAAAAAAAATGATTTATTTTTTTAGCATTTGAATATATTGTCTTCAGAAATAAAAAAAAATTATTTTAATCAAATATGAAGCTGTAACCATTGAAAAAATAGCATCTTATGTGTAGAAATACAATCTAAAACATAAAAAACGACGCCCCCAAGGGTCATTTGAAATTACATATGCACATACTTTACGACAGAATACGCAAACGATTATTGGTGGCCAATGCAAACTAACTACAGATTCAACTCATAGCAACGGAGCACCCGGATTGTGTATAAACAAGACACTCAAAGGATAAAGCATAACTATCATGTAAATGGGTTCCTCCGATTCATGTGGACTGTATCAATGCCTCACAGAAGGATTCGCGAACACACAGTATAGCTTTATTTGAGATTACGTAGAATAAAGGAAACAGGCTAGTCAAATCTCAGAATGGCTCGATATTTAGCTCAGAGCAATGTTACCCCTTGACGATGTTAGCAGGAATGGATACACCATGACCATACTGAACTTTAAGGTAGTGGTCTATTTTTTCCCCTTACACATTGCCTGCGGCATTTGTTGAGGGTGCTATGCGTATTCTTCCTGGAATATCCTGGACTGAAGAATTGTTTTAGTGATGAATTCCGCTGAGTCTCAATGTCCAGCGAAGATCGTCTGGAGACATACAGGACACACACACACAGCGGTGGAATTCTCACCCATATCATACACCCCATATCCTGACAACCAAGAGCAGCTATGACATGGGGTGTCATTTCATTTGATAGTTGGGATCTTTTAGTTGTCATGCATAACACCGTTATAGAACGGCTGTACGTCAACGAGATGAAACACACCACAATATTTCCCTTCTTTTCACGGACACACACGGGTTTATATTTCAA
The DNA here is from genome assembly GCA_019973975.1 of Trichonephila clavata. Classification (NCBI taxonomy): domain Eukaryota; kingdom Metazoa; phylum Arthropoda; class Arachnida; order Araneae; family Nephilidae; genus Trichonephila; species Trichonephila clavata. The sequence continues at coordinate 126,912 of BMAO01033669.1, read as the reverse complement.
GAGGATAATTGCTAGGATAACCTGCCGCACATGGCACGTCTTTCTACTGCTTGTCTGTTTGCTTCTCTAAAACTTCTCTCACTGGCGAGATGGTTACATATCTTCCCAATTTAACATGTTCGGGTTCTGATGAGAGAGTCTCTTTGACCGTCCCTGAGTTGTGGCGTCTAACTCTCTTACTAGAACATGAAAAGGCAAGCAAACCATCAAGAGGACATCAACTCCACGAGCCAATGCGAAGTTGGATAACAGCTGGACACTTACATCTGGACTGTTTAACATCATCAGTGTCGGAGAAGGGCCAATGCATTAATGATTTTCTATTGATCTTCTGAGATATACTTCCTGAATAAAACACATTCAATTCCTATTATACTATAAGCAATTCGTTTTTAATACGTGAACATCAGGATCTACCGATTTTTTTCTCATTCGGTTCACTCCTTTTCAAGTTTATAGGATGCATTCAGAACTAGATATAAGTATCTTAAATCTGTTAAAATATCCTGCTCTTTAAACTCGATTATGTTTAACTTAATTCCAACCTTACAAGCATTTTAATTTTTTAAAAGAAAAACTCATATAGATTGTAAACGTCTAATTCAAAATATCTGAATAATACATGTATTTATTTGTAAATGATTTTATTCTACATCATACGAATTTATCACAATACAGAATATTTTATTTACTGTAAAATCCGCGACGTATATAACGCGCACCTATACTTACAACCTGCGTTTTTTAGTTTTTAGATATGTTCGCCGAATAACGCGCACCCCGCTTTTTACAAAGAAACCTGAAATATATGTGCGCAATGCTCTTATGTTTTGAAATCATTTATTCTCGAGGTGTTATCGAAAGGCTCATAAAAAAACAGAACACTTTTAGTGCTACAACCCTTTAAATTCATAACGTATGACATTTCTTTTAAATGAACACTATTCAAGTCTGTTATAGGTCTAATTTTTTTAATATTCATTTCTTTCTTTATATTTGAAACTTTCATTTTCATAGCGTATAGCGCGCACACGTAAATTTCGACTTTATTTTTTGTGTTGAAGGTACGCATTATACGCCGCATTTTACGGTAACTCAAAATCCTTAAAATGCTTTAGACATTGATTTATTTATTTTTCAAAAAAATTTAAATTCACTTCCATCACATCAAAAAACATAAATGACGATAGTGTTAAGAAAAAACCGATTGAGTGAAAAGTACCGTTTTTCAAAGCATATATCTCATCCAAAGTCTAAACACAGGCAAAGAAAAGGTTTTCTAGAAAAGTCAAGTCTTTCACTATGACCCATTTCTTATAATTTACTCACTAACATTACAGACAGCAATGTCAATGTATATTGTGTATATTGCATTCATAAAATAATGATTTCCTTTTCTAATAAACAATTACTTGGCAGAAAATTCTAAGCATAGCTACAAGAAAATCTATTAGGAAAGGTTAATGATCTTTCTTTTATCTTCGAACATATCGACTTCCGATTGTTTGCTTTCAGTGGGAATTGTTATTCGGTTTTCTGAACATTGAATGTAAAACGAGATAAAATTATGTGGATTTATCAATTCATGACCTTATGATAAGAAAACGCTAGACAGTATTTATAAACTGCGTGTAATATTAAATTTTAAAAAAGGTGTCAGCAATTGAAAATACCAATATATTATTACTATACACAATTATATAATTACAAATATATCATTTTTACTTAAAACAAAATATTTGGAATTTGGTGGGTTTTTCCGCAAAATATGAAGTTAGAATTTGTCAGTTGATACATTTACGCATAAAGTAAATAAGAAAAAACAACTGAAAACCAAAACATTTGACAAATCTTTTATTTAATTTTTGTATTTAATTTAATTTTTGCTTAGATAATTTTAAATGTTTATTTGAAAAGAAATAAGTTATAAAAACAAAAATAAGTATAGTGTTTTTAAGACGATTTTTGTGTTTCAAACCATTTACCAACATAAATGCCAATTGTGATTGAATTTTATTGATTGCCAATCGGTGTCGCACTTTGAAGTTACTCGTGGGCTATTAGAGACGGATCTCGATCAAACTGTGCTGATCCTCTGGAATCCGTGTAATTTATTTTGAAAAATTCAGCTATCGGAAAATATTAGCTCATATTCGTCGTTGATGTAAAGCGAGCGTTTATTAATGTTGCACAATAAAGCAACACAAGGGCTGTTGGCGAGAGGCTTCGTAATTTTGAATCTCGGTCATGTGATGAGGACCACCTACGCTGGCACCCCTCCCCCTTTCCAAATTACGACACCGCGCCAACGGAAGGACTTTGAACCTCGACATATTTCACATGTATCAGCTCCTCTGCACGGAAGGTCTTCAGAGGCACCAAGGCTCGAACTCATGATCATAACCACAAGCTACCGCGGCCAAACGTGAAGTCTAGAAGTCATTTAATTAATCACAGACACAAAAACCTCTCAAAGATACTTACTGATCCATTAGCCTAAAATTATAAGGGGGAGATCAACAATCGCTAACAATTATAAAGAACAAAACTTTACTTATGAGATACATTCAAAGAAATGTAGGCCACTACTATCATCCTCATAAACATCCGTTGCGTCTCTGGGCAAACTTAGAGGATCCAAATTAACTAATTGGAATCAGTAATAATGCGCGATCTAGCTCTACTTCAAATCACTTTAATTAATATTTCATATTTTCACATAATGTTTAATTTCTCAATAGCCCGTTAAATTGACAAAGACGATACCTGAGCTGGCGTCCCATTCTCTTTTACAGGATAGGCATTCAGAGACACCAGGTAAGCTTATCACGCCATTACACTAACAAAGGTCTCGAAGAAAATTTTACAATCCATGAATATATAAACTAAATTCAAATAAATCGGACAACTTTTCTCTTAATGTTGAAAATCAACATATTTCACAATGGTCATTTATCAAAATAAGTATACAAAAAGGGGCATATTTTTCAATAAAATACGAAAAATAAAACAAAACAAAAATATTTGTGTGTGTGCCCCCTGTTTTCCACATTAGATTGACACTAATATAAAAGAATGTAATTTCTTTTGAAGGTGAAACACCTAAGAAACGTAACTAAAGGATGATGAATGCGTCTGACTGTTGACCTCTTATCGTTGAAAAATTGCCCATTGTTCAGTTAAGAAGCGAGTGACCTATACAAGAGCCTAGTATGTTAATTTGATTTTTTGCTTGTCATAACTCTTTAATAAATGCAATACTATGGTCTGCTGATGGGCATTAGTGTTAGTAGAAACAATAAAAACATTTTTATCTACCCTCGTACACAAAAGCTAATATTAAAATAAATCCGATTTATAGCATTCGGACCGTAAATATTTTCATCGCATTTGAAGAATTTATCAAACACTACACTCAAAACAGAGTTTTATGACTTTTATGGAATGTCCGCTTATGGTAGCACATTTAAGCAATGAATTGCAACAGAATGTTGCTAAATAACGGGATAACTTAAGTGAGTAATAAAAATAAGAGACTGTCACGTGGTTAGTAAGTAAAACTAAAATGCGTAAAAATATGAAAAGCTGAAAGAAATAACAAAAAAAATTTTAAGATGAAAATTAAAAAAAAAACACATTTAAATTTGTGGAAGTCTATACATTTGAAGAGTTAAAACCTTGTGAAGGTAAATTTATACCCGAATTTTAAAAATATCCAAAAAGTATTAAATTTTACCAATAGGAATAACATATTATGAGAAAACGGGACAATAGATGAAATATGTTAAATTATTATTTCATAATTAATTTTTAATACACACATTAATTTAAATACACAAGGCAAATTATTATTAAGCTAAGTCATTTAAGCAAAATTCGGAGAAGTAGACTAGCTAGTAAATTTAGTTCTTTTAAGGACGATATCTAATAATCTATGCTACACTCTTATTAATTTAAAGAAATACATGTACCTGTAATCTGGATAAAATTATATCAATTCGGAAGGGGGGAGTGAGGAAAAATAGAATAATAAGAAAAAGAATAAAAAGGAAATATATATATCCTTTGGGAATCTCAGGGGTGTGTCACCCATGTTCAACAAAGGTAGCGAAGGACCCATGGGATAAAGAAATGAGATCCCTCAGGAACCTCAAGGTCATTAAAAAACAAGTGTTTCAAGGAAAGTGAAAAAGAGAAAAAATTAATATGTCATGAAAGTTCACTCAATGTTCATGTCAAAGACAGTAAACTCCAGATGGCGCACATTTACAGTGATTTAAGATAAATAAAATCACGAAATTCGATAAAGGAACACAAATATTTAACTCTTAGGAATTCGATCTCCTAAGTATTTTTCGTCATTTTATTTCAAATTTTTCAAACACCGAATTGTCTCTTTAGTAGTTATTCAATATCAATAAAGGCATTTCGAAGTAATTAAAATCTTCGTCAGCATGCGACATTTTTAATTAATTAAATCAAAGATATAAACCGTAAAATCCGGCGTATAACGAGCACTTATTTTTCAAAAATAAGATCGAAATTTACGGGTGCGCGTTATACGCCGGGTATAAAAATGACAGCTTTAAAAATAAAAAAAATTTAAAAAAGAGATGAGCATAAAAAAAAATTATTATTCTACATTTTTCGAGATACTGTTTATTTAAAAGAAATGACATGCCTTATAAGAAAAGAAAGGGTTGTAGTTCTAGAGATATATTATTTTTTCAAAAGCTTGGGATAATACCTCGAATAAATGACTTCAAAACATAAAAGAATATTCTTGAAAAAAAGGGATGAGCATTACACGGCGAATATTCCTAAAAATTTAAAAAATGCAACTTGAAAGTATAGGTGCGCGTTATATGCTGGATTTTACGGAAGATATTTTTATCTGTCTTTTTCTTTTTCAATATCTCAACAAAGAAATATTCATTAAAAAAAAAAACAAGCACGCATTGTTTGACAAGATGCTCCCTTTACAACAGATACAATAAAAGAATGTTATCTTCTAAAGTCGAAAAATATGTATGGAAATCGATGACAATGACTGTGATAATCACAAATAATAATGTAAGGAATTTAAAGAATGATAATAAGAAGAATATATATGTAAGAATGTATGGCGTATAAACAAAGGTGAAAATGTAATGCCATTAAAAAACGCGTCCATTACTTTAAAAATCAAAGTTTTATAGATATTTTATTTACTCTCTTATCATTTTCTATCATAGATTAAATTTATTGTGATTTTTTAGTGTTTTATAAAGAACAATTATGGCAAAGGGTTACGATATAGGCGTTACGATAAATTCTATAATTATATCTACATTTCAGGTATGAAAAAATGGTTTATTTATGCATGGAAAGAATTGCTTAAAATAATTCCTTGGTTAGAATTACGCCTGCTGTATTTTAAACACTTCATTTAGATGCGTACTCAAGGTAGTTGACTAATGTTTTGAATCACCCAATAACCTTCGCTACTAAGATTAGCAACATTTAGGTCAACATCCCTGAAATATAAAAAAAATGAGAACCCAAATTAAGATCTGAACACACAAATACAAAATGAGAAATTTCCTTTCACTCATCACTACTAGATACTTAATTATTCTTAATACGTGATAATTAATGGTTTACTCTACGTAACCTCAAGGAATTTTTTTTAGTTTCTGTGCAAAATCATCCACAAAACTGACAATATTTTGTTTGATATCTTTTATCACACAATATTTTTAAAAAATGAATAATTTTTAGAACAAAGAAAAGACAGTATGCAATTTTTTTAAAAAGTAAATGGAATTTAATAAATTTGGCATTAATTTCTTTAAAAATAAAATTCACTTTTCATTAAAATACGAATCACTTCGTGCTTTCATCTTCCGTAACGTTTCCTAAAGGTCCCATTTAGAAGATGGAAGTCATTTGTAACTGACTTTAAAGCATCCCTACAGGAAAATTTAGTCTGTACCCTACATCTGTTAAAAGTAGGTAGTTAAATCTGCTTATTCTGTTATCGAAAGTCGCTGAAATTTTAATCTGCTTTAGTGCTTGCCCCAAAATAATGCTTTTAAGCGTTTCCATTATATCACTTCCGTTTAGAAAGTTCGAGAGAAAGACTTTAAACATATAAAAGGTTTAAAACTAATACTGAAAGCAGCAGTAAATAACGAAGTAAACCGGAATTCTACGAAGTGGACAAGGTAATGGGATGTTAATTTTGGAATTCCATTAGAATTCATCAAGTAATTGCTCACAGTTTAATTTGCTTACCTTTTAAAAGCGAAAGGGAATTAATGAATTATAGAAGGACGTGCATTTTTACATATATTTCTAAGCGTAAAACACGGCGTAGCTAGCCCTGAGTGGGTCTTGTATCAAAATTCGTTGGGGATCCTTTTCTGGAAGCCCTTAGCATTTTACGGTTTTTTACTTATATATTTTGGGGCCCCTGAAGCGTGGGAGGGGGCGTATCATTGATACAGCGGTAGCTACGCCCCTGGGGTGTGAACTAAATATTAACTTTTAACAGCTCATTAATAGTTTATTCAATTAATGTTTTACACAAAACATTTTACCGTGAGAAGCATGTATCCCTAAAGGTAAGAGAAGAAAAAATAAAAATTAATAAATTCAATTCTAATCAAAAGCATACTCTTGCATTATGTAGTATTTCTCCATAACTGTGAGTAACAGGATATGTTAAAAGAAAAGAACGAGCCTACAAGGATTTTGAGCAATAAGATTTAAGCCGAATCATTTGGATGTACAATTTCTGTCGTTGATTCTTGATTTAAAGTGTGCCTGCTATAAATAATAAAAAAAATTAAGTATAATTAATACTATCATTAGTATTTTGTATTGTATTTCCCTCGTGATGCATGATTAATCTTATCAATTTATATGTGCAAACAAAGCTTTTAAAAATATATTGTTATTCAAAAAGAAAAAAAACAGCTTTCAGTTTTTATAACTGAGTTTAGCACGATTACTAAATATGTTAAAAACATCATAATATACCGGTAAGAATTTTATATTCTACAGATGTGAGATCATATTATAAGGTTCATAGAGTGGGAGACCAGAAAAAGTAGTAAGGATCCCTGTTAAAGGGTTAAGAACAATTAAAATAGATACAAACATACATAAAATGCTGAATTTTCTGCATCCATTTTGTTCCGTTTTTGTTTAAAATATGCCTACTTTTTAAGAAAAGTTCCAAAATTTGAGATTCTATGTAATGCTTGATATGCTTAGAATAAAATGAAAAGAAAACTCTGATATACAATGAAGATAATTCAGGACATTAATTGATAGAAGCATAAAAATTTATAATTGGAAGTTCTATAAGAATAACTTTCATCAATATTATCATGCTATTTTAGTAAACTATCCAAAAACAGAAATTAAAATAAACAAATGCAACAATAAAGGAATCGAATTTTCTCAAAAAGCTTATTATAATTAGAAATGCGGGAATGTCCAAGAAGAAATAATTGCTAGATGTTCATTTTTTTAACCAGAATATTCAAAATTTTCCAACTTGATTGAAAGCTTAAAGATGTTTTTAGTTTCTCTCAGAAATCGATTATTGAAATTAATTATTTCAATACAATATTAAATTAGTTTAAAACACTGCCAATTTCAGAAATTATAAAAATAAAACAATATTGATGCAAACATTTATTTTATCAAATTTTTTTTCAAAATTTAAAGCGTTGGGAAACTAAATAAAAACGTGGGAATCAACATTCAAAATATCACAAGTATCTTAGCGGTGAGTCATGAATAAAGGTCAAGAAATCTTCCCATCTACTGAAGTGTGATGAAGGGGGAAGAGAAGAGGGAAAAAGTATCGTTTGGCGCTAATTGCAAGAGAGATAATGGCAGCCGTGTATGAACCGGTTTCAGAAAACGCTCGAAAATTCGATTTTCAGTTACGAGATTTAAGTTGAAATTTCAAATGATAATAAAAACTGATAATGAAAAAAAAATCTGAAAAGCCTCTTAGACCCTTTAGAACGAATTAAGTAAACGAGAAAAAACAAAAAGAATAATAAGTCCTCAGATTGTAATTCACGAAGATTATCGAAAAAAATAAATCACTTTCAAGGTCAACCACATAAGAGGTCTTTCACTTCCTGCATTGCTTAGGGAAAGTTCAAGGAGCAGCGCTTGGATAGTAAAAGTGAATTTATTTTTTTATTGTTTTTTTTCCACTATCACCTACCTCTCTTCATCCTTCGAAGTTCTTTCATCCGATTCTGATTGATGATGGCATTTTGACAAATCAAATACCATTTGAAGTCCACGCGCTTTTACACATGTGTAGAACATAAAAAAGTACGTTCCTAGTAATAAAATAACTGCGCATTTGAGAGAAGTCATCAACTATAGGATACTCTTTTGACCCTGGAGGAAACGTACTTCGAAAATTTTATGAACATGAATAACAATTTTTCCAAAACAGGTTGTTTACAATAATTGAAACGAAATGCAAAAATGTTTTTCAGAAATTCTACGTATTGGAGATTATTCTATTTTTAAAAGCTTAATCATATTATACACTACAATAAGTATTTACAAACATTTTGTACAAAGGATACTATTTTTATCAAACATTCTTAAAAAAAATATTATGTTACTGTTTGTGTCTTTAAATTGTTTACAGCAAGGATTTAAATAAATTGTGCGAATATTTAAAACAAAGTATTATTTTCAATTTGTCAGTTAAATAAACGTACAAAAATGTTAATTGTTGTTCAAACGATCTTCTAGCGAGTAATGCTCCAATTTTTATATATTTTTATAAACTTGTACATTTAAAATATCAATATATGACACAGTTTTTAAAAATAATTTATCATAAAAAGCAAGAGAGATTATTTTTTGTTATCATTTATAATATGCGATAAATGTCTCCAAATATTTTTTTAATAAATTAATCAGCAGTTACTATACTACAGCTCAATATTTGTGCCCAAATAATTCTCATGGTAAACAATTAAAAAGATTTTTTAATACAGATATTATATAATATAAACTTCTATAAGCCGTATAAAAAATGATACATAGCAATAAACGCAAATAACTGCTAGAATTATAGCACAATAAATTTTGGTAATTTTCATAATAAATTGGCAAAGAAATTATGTCATTACGTGGAAACAATTCCGAAGAGAAAAACACATTGATTTTATCCTCGAACTCGCAAATTTTATTGCATTATTCAAAATTCCAAGATTTTACACCTTTCATTATTCAAATTCAAATTTGATTTGATTTAAATTTACATCGCACTCTGAAGCAACGGGAGGGCTATTGGCGACGGACCTGGTAATTTTGAACCACGGTTAGTTAACGAGGGAGACACGAGGAAAAAATTATAGACAAACATACCCAACAGCCACAATTATAATTACTACCAAAATATTCAAATGACTTTAAGATGTACAAAGTTTTATAACCCTAAAACAAAATTATTCTTAATCTAGTTCATAGCTAAGTACTAATTGCACGGCAATAATGACGGAAAGAAAAATCATAGGAGACGAGTTAAATGGAAATACACTGTGTATACAAACACTGCATTTTGCAATCATAAGTGACCATCCCACGCAGATTTTAGCGACCTACGCGGTGCGATTTTTTTTTTTTTTTTTTTAGTGGCTGCTTATTCCAGAGTTTATATCGTTTCTTTTTTCCCTCCCTTCCGGCGAATGTTTACAAATTAGCGACGTTTGGAAGATAAAAGAGGATAAGTAGAGCATTGGGGAATGTTTATTTCTGAAAGGTTGAGTTACATTATACATTAAGATAAAGATGGCGATATTCTTCGGGTGGACAAATCTAGCACCCCATAACAAACCAAACAATTGAGATATAATATAAAACGCATACAGTTTTTTTCTTTTTCCATTTTTGTGAAAAAAGGCACATACAAATTAATTTACGAATTTACAAACTAGCATAAAAAGCTTTCGCAAGGCATATGTCAATAAACGTTCTGCAAAGAAAAGTCAAGAACACTATTTTACTCTTATAGCATTCTATTGATTTAATATTAAAAAAATAATTTTTCAAAAAGTAATCGTAAGAGATATACATACATATAAAATAATTATAATTTTCAAAAATATTACAATAGTTTTTGTTTTGAAAAAAAAAAGGAATCGTTTTTTAAAAAAGTCTAAAAAGTTCAATATTTACAAAGCAAAATAAATAACAAAAAGCACAATGTCTTTACAAATTAAAGAAATTAAAAAAATATATTGAACACATACTTGGAAACAAAATTACATTCACCAACGTAATAATGAACATTTTTTGAAAAATATATGTCTTATTTCGATATTTTTATGGCTTTTAATAATTATAGAAAAGATAAAAGAAATGGAACTACATTTATAACTCGTAAACTTTAATCTGCCTGCCCGAGATATAAAAAAAATTAGAATTGGTAAAATAAATAACATTTGCCTATTTGATACAGATGCAAAATATAAAATTTTATCCATTTTTGTTAGATATGGATATTAAATACATTCCTTTTCGAAATATTCAGAATAATTTGAAACGCATTGATAAAGCATTGATAAATGTGCTGTAATAATTTCAAAGGTTTATTTTAACAAGATTTAATTTAACTTTTGAGAACTAGAAGTTATTACTTCATTTACAATTATACTTCGTCATATTTTTTGTAAAATGAAGAAAAAGGATCACACAAATTAAATTTTCCAGACATCAAAATACTTTTACAAATAAAAAGTTGAAATTTAACATTCGGCACATTACCCCAACCCACCCTCCCCCTCCTATTCACATTACACATCATCTCCTATCTCAACAATATGATTTTTTAATACTCATCTAATTTTATTTTTTCTACTGAACAACATTACTATCCCTCCATCCCTCTTCTTTTTCTTGCTCTCTATCCCGCAAATTACTCCACCTCATTCACGTGAAAGCATCTCATACCAAACACCACTCCCAGAAGTCGTCCAGGACAAAATATTCAATGCCCGTCAACTCTCCAAGTATCCTTTTCTTTTCCAATTCCTCCAAGTATCGAATAAATCTCATCTTATATCAAGGGAAGAATTACCTAAAACTTCAGCCTATCTCCGTAAGAGTGATGGATACCATGGATATTATTTCGATCTTTAGCGCCTATGATGGATAGTTCTTTTCGGATTGTGTCGGAATTATGTGAGAAGAAAAAAGTTTTTGGTGGGGTTATTCGTTTTCTTCGGTTTGCTCTTTTTATTATTATTCTCAGACATCGTCCGTTTATTCATGTGGGACGTGTATCTACATATATATATATATATATATATATATATATATATAAATCGTTTAAAGATAAATGGAAGTGAGGATATAACATGTGCTCTTTCACGTCAAATCAGAATGGATCTTCAGGGTGTTCAAAATCATTTACGTACAGTAAAAGAATATCGTTTTGACTCAACAATTTTATTAGCCTTCCGCTATTTTCTAAATCAATGATTCTCAACTTTTTTTTTTGTCGCGGCACACTTTTAATGATTTCAAAATTTGAGGCACACAAAGAAAATATATATAAGTACTTTCCTTTAATTTAAATTTTACTCGTAATAAAAAAAAACATTATAATTTTTACTATATACATTTCTAAAATTTGGCGGCACACTAAAGTGCCGCGGCACAATGGTTGAGAATCACTGTTCTATATATATATATATATATATAAATGTATTAAATGACGTACATTATTATAGACTAAATTAAACAAAAAAATCCCTTTTCGAGTAAAAACTTTAATTTAGCAGAAGCTTATCTTAGCTTCCTAGTTAAACAAAACTTTTAACTAAGAAATACTAATTGAGAGTTTTGTTCAACTAGTCACACTTTTTAGATGTGGCATTCATGCAGCGGACTTAATGTTAAAAAAATATTAGGAAGTAAATTATTTTTTATTTCAGTCAGCGTATGTGCAGTTTGTTTATAAAAAAATAACTTTTTATCAAAAACCATTTATGATTTGTTATGTATCACTTTATCGTTATAAACACAAATATATTTACAACGATGTGAGTATACTGTCAAAGAAAAAAGCCACACTCGACGGTTAGCCAGACTAATAGAAACTTAATGGCATCACACATAGTACAAATTCAAGATTCATTCATAAAAATTCACTTCATATCTAAAAAAAAATCAAATTTTGTTATAAAATTTGAAATTACATGACATGTAAAAATTGCACGCAAATTACGATATATCCTACAACAACTAAACAATTTTTTGTACATTTAAACAACTTATTTAAAAGTATTTCGTGTGTGTTGCACAAGATTTTAACTATGTATCACAACAAGTATACTTCAAGGAAAAATTTAATATCCAGCCTTTTTTTTTAGTTAACATGAGCGATAAAATATTATACAGAAAACAGAAAATAATTTTAGGAAAACTGCAAACTTTTAAAATATCTCAAACTACAGAATATTAAATCCAGAAAAACCATTACAGAAAGAAAAAAAAATGAACAGATGTCATTCTATGTAGTTTCTATTATTGCCCATTCCGCGTTTGTTTACAAACATGAGTAAAACTTACCTCCGAGGCAAAGGTATATGCGATAAAGGCGAAGTAGCTGAAAGAGGGGAGCTGTGAAGAACAGCCTTATGGGTGGCTGACGATTTCATTGCTCTGTAATTCAATTCGAAAACAATCGAATTAAATCAGAACAGGAATAATTTTTAAATCCATACTGTTTGCTAATCCTTACATGCCGGTAACCAAATCGGAAGGAGTTCGGTGAATAAAAAATGTGGTTCTAAAGCATTTTCACGAACTTGTCTCAATATAACGAATAACAAGACTATGTTAAATGATCTCGAATGTGCTTTGAGTTTTGTTTTTGATATTCGCTCTGCTAGTCCTTACGAAACATCGCGTGTCTCACATCCTTCCTACGCAAATGCTCGGTTTGCTCTGAGCTTTTCGAATCGAAGCAGAAACTTATCCGGCACGAAATCACGGTGAAAATGTATCAAAACTCCATTGCGCCAACGCGCCATCTGTACGGAAAAAGACGAACTAGATTTTGTGTGTGTGTGTGAAGGTTAATGCAAGTGAAAATACAGAGCGCTGTTATACTTTTGTGTTGCTGTTGAGATTAAAACAAAAAGAAATGCAGTGATAAATTGCTTAAAAATGCACTGCATAATAGCTGAAAAGTTTGAATAAACTTAGACTAAATTGCAATTTAACTGCTAAAGCATACAAATACATATTTTTTTTTTACTTAGCTGACAAAGATGTTCCTTTGATTTTATAAGATAAGCTGATGAAACAGTTAACAACTATTAAAAAACTGGCATCAGAAAAAAAAAAAATTTCTAAAAATTCGTTTTAAAACACTGGATTAGTGTTTAACTGATAATGTAAATTGCAAACAATGTATTTATTTGAATTTTGTGTTAAATTACAATAGCATGCAAGAATTACTCACGAATAAAAAAGTAATGAGTCACGATCTTTTAACTTGAAGATATGATTCCCTTTAAAATTATCTTCGTTTCTTTTTTTTCCATATATTTAATCAAGTCAACAGATACCCTCATTTTATAAGAATATTTCACACACACGCACATCAATTATTGTTCAAGCTATACAACCATGTACGTATAAATGTTAAGGTAGCATATTATCAGTAAAATTTCCTTTCATTTCAGAAAAATGCTCAACATAATAATCTTAAAACTTTTTTTCCTGCTTCTGGGCATACTTGATATTAATTAACACTTCATTTGCGCCTTTTTATCTTATTCAAACTCTATAAAATTTCTGAATTGTCAGTTATCATGAACGATAATAAAAATATTTTGCATAAGAAAATTTAAAAGGAATTTCATATTTAGCAGTTAATTTAATATTTTATATTTCTATTAAGCTTAGTTTATTACACAAGATATCTGCATTATTCAAAGTTTTACCCTTAAATGAATGAAATTCGATATAATTAATTAGCAAAAGAGAAGGTCTAAACGAAGCAACCAATAAAGTTTTTATAATTTTTAAAATTAGGGTATAAAAATATTTTAAAATCTTACTCCATATAATCAGAGTAAATAAGAAACATATAATATGAAATCAAACGACATTGAGAAAAATAAATATTTTATAAAAAAAAAATTGCGTGTGTGCTTATGTGACCACATGATAGAAGTGAAAACTTCTAATTTATTCTGGGCAAGAGATTCCACTTTTTCCGATGTACTACGTTTTCTTTTACGACATTTTCACATAGGGGCGTTAAGTAGTTTTCTTTTTCTTGCCCATTCATCGGTGAATTTGTTTATTTCATTCATTTTCTGTAAAGGGCAGTGTGTTTAAATAATTATGCATTCTTATACAATTATAAATGAGTTTAAACAATTTAAATGTCGGTTAGTCTAATTTTTTAAAAAGATTTATATGCAAATTACTTATGTAGGTTATATTTACGTAATATATATGTTTATAGGGTACTTACGCACTTTGCAACAATGCCAACCGTTCAAGATAATTCGCCAACCTGATTTCTTACATGTTGTCCGCTCTAACTTGACAACCATGTGCTTCCTTTCATATAATGTTGCCAATATCGTTGCGATAATAGCTAAGTACCGTTTATATAATTTATATAAAGCCAGAAACTATATAAGGCTAAGGAAAACTTATGCCTTGAGAACCATTTACTTTTCTTAAAATCTCTGAGCAAACAAAAGGAGATGATTCGTACTTTTTCATAATTAATGCTTTTATTTTTTCGTAATTTCTTTGTAGTCATCGTTAATAAAAACCAAAATATTGGCAACTTTCTCCCCAATTAACTTCATCAAAATTTAAGATTTTAATATTTTTTGGCACGTTTCTTATTTCTCTTATCTTCAATCTCCTACATAAAAATAACTTTTTTTATCCTTCACTCTTCTCTCGTTCACTGGCATGACAGTAATATTAAAATAAAACAAATAAGATTACACGGAAAAAAGTGTGCATGAAATTTTGACTAAAAAAAAAAAATACGTGCCTTTAAAGTTTTCAATTCAAAACTAAACGCGGGTTGCTAACCCGAACACGATTTCCGACTGTAGCCGGGAAAACTTCCTACTGGAGCCGAATGACCATAACGCACCCGAACCTGACGCTTCATTTTCGCTCACTCTTCAGCAAAACGCGTCTAAAGAAGTTATCACTTCAAAAAAATCACACACAATACTCAATGATATATTATGAAAAACGTAGGAATTCTTCTTGATACCTGATAGTTTCCGCGCCAACACACACACACACATTGGTGGCTGTTTCAAAAAGGATTAAACTGCATTAATGAATACCAAGAAAATTTTCAAATGATAACGTGAAGGTGGCAAACAAATGGCAGATCCAAAACTACGGATTCCAATATGTTAAATAAAAAAATATAAGAAAATGCAACAGCAAATAAACATAAACAGGTCCCGTTTCCGTTTGATTACTTGAAATAATTTAATTTCATGTAAGATAATTAATATAATTTTTAAGCAACTTGTTAGAACTTTATTTAGCCTCTTTTAAGATATCCTCTTAAAATTATATTAATTACGTAACCAGTAATTTAATAATGTAAATTAAATATATTTATTTACGTATTTCAGTAAGACTTTTTTAAAACTTAAAATAACTGCATACATATGAGCTAAATAGCATTACTCGACCATGAATAATGATGTGAACTTAACCCCTGTAAAACACATCATGAATTAAAGGAAGACAGAGAAGTCTTTTTGAAAACCATAATGCGCTCATTATTCCGCAGCTCAATGCGCTTCTGTGATAAAATAATGAAGCAATTACAAGAAAAAAAAAGCTCCTAGAACATCTTTTTAAAAAGTAATTTTACTATTGTAACTTATTCGTGTTGAAAACTAAGTTTAGAAATTAAATATGTATGCTAAAGGGAGTATTTATAAAATAAACTTTTCGGAATTGTAATTTTTTAAAAAATATTTTCAATCATTCTCATATATTCATGTTTCATTAAAGTAATAATGATAATAACACAATCAAATGCTATTAAAAACTCTTTTTACCCATAAAAAAATTTTTTTTAAAGCCATTATTTGGGTGAGTTATTTTTATTGAGTTTTTTAAAAAATAGTTCGCAACATCATTTATTTAGTCTTCATTTCAAAAGAATATCAATAATGAAAGTAAGAATAAACTATGGAATATATTTATATTATAACTTTGAAATGTAGATGTTGAAACTCTTGCTTTCTCTTTCTTTCTTTCTTTTTTTTGTTGTTATTTTGAAAACAATAATATCAGACTAATTAAAGAAAAAGAAACAGCATGAAAGAGTAACCGGATTCAATTCAAGCTTGATTGAATTTGCCGCATTTAAAAACACAGAATAATTCAATATACCTTTAACATTTAAAGTTTTATTTTTCCATTTACACAAAAAAAAAAAAATTAAAAACAATACCTGATATTTTAAAAAGTTAACCATAAAATAAGCAACGCTATATTTTTTTTCATACATACATACAATATACGTTTTTATTTTTTATTATTATTACTTCTTTTTACTTTCGACAAAATATCGTTTGCTGAGCGATCATAGTCACTAACTCGGGGTCAGCGTTGTCGGATCATGCGTCCGAGCCCTGGTGCTACGGAAAACCTGCCAAATAGAGATACCACTCATACACAATAAATCTGTCGAGGCTCGAAGAGTTCGTACGTTGGCGTAGTGTGGAAGTTTGAAGAGTGGGGTGCCAGCTCAGGGTCCTCCTCGTCACTCTTGATTGAAGTTCAAAATTAGGGATTCATCGCCATTTTAACCCTAACGTAGCTTTAAATGAAAAATCAAATACAAATTACAAAAAAGGAAAATTTAAGTGAGTTTTCTATGTCTTTTTAAATATCCAAACTCATAACAATTTTTTTCATTGAGAGCATTTAAGTATTTATTTTTATTTTTATTTATTTTGTTTTCTACCAAAACGTTTCTTAAGGAAAAACCTCCAGTTAATCTTTACAATTGATTGATTTTAATCATTTAATAGAATGTGTTATCGAATTAACCGTACTTGATGATATTAGTAAGTACATTCGTATCAACAGACACAATTAACAATTCAACTTTTTTATAGTAAATATCCAATTAAAAAAAGGCATCATCTTCTAGGGAAAAATTACCATTTTAACAGTCAAGATGTTTTCATTATAAAATGTATCCAATTCTCAAAATATTGAAGCTACAATATTTCACCCATGATCCGGAATTTTCACCAGATGCACTGAATGCAACAAAAAAAAAAAAATACCTGACACCATCAGGTCAAATAAATTATAAATTTTCCCTCTGCTGCTACGTCGCCAAGTAAAACAGAACACGCAAAAACATTATATTAAGTTTCCCTCTAGGCAGTCTATTCTTTTATGTTTTCATCAGCCGGTGCCGGGAGTCGGAAAAAGTTGTGATTTATTTCATTTCAACCTGCTCCTCAGTGAAACAAATTCTAGCAAAGTAGAAAATATAGCGTTCTCCATCGGAAAGAACATTGATATACCAAAGCTCGAGAAATGGACGACGTTTATAACCTGGCTCAGTTCCAGCATTTAATTTAATGTTTCAAGTAGGTGTAAGTGACACAAATTTTCTTTAACTACCCGTTGGGTAATGTAGCCCTAGAGGAAGACGGTGCGTTTGGAGTTAATATTAACGTAGGAGTAGGAGAGAATTTGTTAACTTCATTCAATTACGTAATTTATTTATTTAGGAGGGTTTTGACATTTTTTTTTTTTATTTTCCTTTTCTTTTTTTTAATAACGTTAAAGGTGCGTTGGCAGGAATGAATAAAATTATTACCTTCAGGTGGAAGGAGTTGTTTTCGAATCTTTCAGAGAGTGAGGTGTCAGTTTGGAGAGTGAGTATGAAATATTAAAAAGAAAACATATAGTGGGATGAGGTGAGAAATAATGAATGAAATGTCAAAGTCATCGGGTTAGTGGTGTGTTATTATTCGTCTCAGGTATCTTTCTTACTTTTAATGATGCAGTAAATACATTGTCGAATAAAATTGAAAAATGATTTGCGATAATCAAAATCTTATTATAGTACTTAATATATTAAAACCACATTGTATTACTTTTCGGCATTTCATAAAAGTCTCTTTGAGTAGATTAAATTATGTTTGTAAGGAAAATTTCGACTCATTTTTGATTAATAAATTAGCCTTAATGTATTCAAAATATTTATTTGCCTTATATTTTTAAAGAAATAATTAATTTGTCTGTTTTCGAAAGCGACGTACAACTGATCAAATGTATTAAAAAGAAAGAATAAAAAAAATTTCAAAATCTTATTGAATGAATTTTAAAGGGAGTTGCAACGTAGCTTCTACACAATTTATAGAAAATTATTACGTAAATATTTCAGTATTTAAATTTGATTCATACTAATTAAAGAAAGGTTTGAGTTTATATCAGCATCGGTTCATCAATTCCTGCATCAATTTTTAAAAAAAAAGTAATCCATGGAAATCTTACATAAATCACGATAAGTGCCATTTTCAAAGGAAAAAGATTAGCTTTAGAGATAGGTGAAATATAATTAAGTTTGTTGAAACTTTTCATTTTTAAAAAGAACGAAATTAAATAAAATCTGCCGAATTATTAAAATTTAACAATGTAATTTTTAAACCGCTTTGCATTATAAAAGTACAAAAAAGAAACACTTTTAGGCTAGCATATAGCATAGAAAAAACTTATAGAAAACTTAATATGAATATTTGATGTCCTTAATTTTCTATTGAAATTAAATCTGCTAACCAAAACACCATATAATGGAGAATTTATAAGGCAAGAAAGATATATCAAATACCTTAAGTCAAATTAACTTTTGATATAACATGTAGATTTAAATTAATTACGTTAAAATTTAAAGCACTAAATAATTTCTCAATTTTTTGATGCAATCAAATATAATTCATTACCACCTAATAACCCTCAACAAAATTTGAAGTTAGAAATCCTTATTCTGACAAATAATCCTGATTCGCGACTTGTGTTGGGAAAATTGCATATTATTTTTGAAATTACAAAAATCTGAAAACAGAAGACATTTTTTGGGTTTCAACTAATGACATTCAGCACACAAAAAAATTAGTTAAAAACTGAAAAAGTCACGTTAAAAAAATTATCAAAGTGAATAGTTTATTTTTGATTCAAGTAACATAAAACATATACAGGCTTTTAATCGGTAATAGTTTTAAAGCATAATATATATTGCTTAATAAAACTCGATTAATAACTCGAGAATTTTATAAATCTAAATATAAGAGTTTCATATTTCCTTTATTTATTCTTCAAATTTTGAGAACGAAACTAAATCATTCGGAGACAAAAACAGATGCAATAAACTCAGTTCAATCATGCACTTCAACAACAAATATAAGAGCTCAGAAATCTATTGTCATTAAAAGAATATAAAAAACAATTTTTTTTTTTTGAGATTTACCAAAATAACATTGCAAAAATATTTTAAAAAATGCTATCAGTTATTCAATTGACAAGACAATACTTGCACTTAATACGAATTTTATATGTAAAATTTCAGTCCAGGTTCTAAATCCCTTTGGAAATCTCGACTAAATAGTTTTAAAACTAAATTCTAAAATTTTTTTGTTTGTCCCAGAAATAAAGAGAAAACTATTATAAGCGATATTACTAAAAGAACAAAGGCTTGATATGTTTCAGGAGAAAGGACTTTTACAAAGAAAGAAACTCAATTTAAAAAATGGTTTACATGAAAATCGATTTAAAAAGATTTGAATAAAAAACCCTCAAATCAAAACAGTTTTAAAAGAAAAACCTGACTTTTAAGAAAGGATGATAAAGTTTACCAACGCACCATTGATGTAATAAAAAACACATAAAAAATAGTTAATATTTAAATAAAATGGAATAGTCATCCATGGTAACATTACTTTTACCACGCAGCTCTCTTCTCGCTTATTTTTCTTTCAATTTTAATAACGATTTCGTTTCATTTTCGATTATCTGAACACCAGTTTTAATCATATAAGGGAAGGCATTGGGAATTATTCAAAAATCTTCGATTTATCAACAGAAAAAATATGTACGATTGGTATGCTAATATATGTATAAATGCTTCCCTTTCCCATTGTATTAACAAAGAACCATTTTAGGTATTTTCTCATCTCCACCACAAGGATCATTTGTTCGCCCATTCTCACCCTAATGAACAGCAGGAATCTCCGGCATGTAGAACGCAGGCCCCCTCTTTTTTTCCCGCCACACACCGCGACCTTCACCGAGACGGAAACGAAACAAAAGAAGTATACCAAATAAAAAGCAAGACGAGATTAAATAGGTGCAACATAACATCCGAAAAGAAGAAATAAAAATAAAATAAGTACAAACGGGACGATTTTTTCCCCTCTATCTCGAATCCAACCGTCCGTTAACAATAGAGATGGTCTGTTCTTTTTCTTTCCATCATCTCAGCCAACGTACTAGTACCAGTGAGCTTATCTATGCTGACATGGAACCTCCGCTGACCTGCCGTTTCGTCAACAAAGAATATCATTCAGGACCCCTGAATCATCACATCGAAAATACTATCATCTTCTGTACATGAGGTCGGACATGCGGCGAACAAGATGGATGACAATTCCTCTTTGCCTTTTTACCTACCTTAGAGAGGATTATTGTTCGATGTCATTAACGAAGAAGAAATACTTTATTTTCTTCGTAAGTTTTTAAATAGGCAAATAGCACTTGCATGGGGATTCGAATTGTTATAATGCTAGAAAAATCTTAAAAACAATCAAACAATTGAAATTTTCGAAATAAGATACGTAAGTTATATGGATATTATTATTGATTTGATTCGACACTATTCAATAAGGTCGCCCTTTTGAAGCTACACAAGATCCATTGACGAAGGACATAGTAATTTTGAGCTGCGGTCAGGTGGCGCAGATAACACTTGAAATGGCACCAAATTTTTTTCTAAACTCTTCCACAGAGATTTCCCCAAAACAACATATTTAATATACATCAACCCATGTACAAAGCGGAACTTCAGTGACATCAGAACATATTATATATTACTGGAGTAAAATATAATACAAAAATATAATTTTTTTATGAATTTCAACTTTTTCTAAACTTAAATCTAGAATATTCTTTTAAATATTTATATATTAATGTATGCATTTAAACATACAACAACATGGTTTTCTGAATTAGAATCTGTAAATACAACAGATGTTATCGAAAAAAGATTTGTTAACCGTTAAGGTTTTTCGAAAATATGATATGACAACAGAAACCAGCGTAAACATGCAACACAAAATTATTAAATTAACAGCATAAAAATTAAATATAAAATATTTAAAAGCAAAAACAAGGAATGTTTTAAAAGTTTCAATAGAAAATTAGAGTATTTTTCAATGGTTATAATTTAATATTATTAAATAAGTCAAGTAAACTACAAGCATAATATTTAAAAAAAAAAAGATGACCAAAATAATGCTTCTCTTTTTCGAAACTCTCATGTATCTAGCGAGATTTATATATGATATCCTTCTTTCATTCTTGTCTTGTACATGAAGACAAAAATTAGTTCTTTTTGGAACACTATCAAAGTAGATATAATTTTGAAAATCCATTTTAACATTATTACGTTTTTAGAGAACAAGTTAAATAAAACTAATTATATCTTATATTAATAAAAGTGAATACCTAAGCTACATTTTTCAATGCATTAGCTGTAGATAGAGAAATTATAAAGAGAGAGAGAGAGAGAACATTAAACAGTATATATTTTTTTAAGAAATGAAATGAATGGTTGTAATCTACGAATTTAAATATAATAACATCTAATCTCTGGATGACTATAATAATCATTTTAACAGTGAAGTTGTTACTAAATAAATCAAGCTATACTCTTCAAATATTTTAGCTATTAGTAAATTTTTCATTTATATTGAAAGGATGCTGGCTCTCATAATAGTAAAAGTTATTTTTAAGACTGGAAAACTAAATACCTTAAAAAAAACTTTTTTTAAGATCAATTTGTGATTGAGTAATCTGTGATTAATGTGTATTTAATACTACTGTGAAATAATTAGCATTTATTAATATATTAAAATATCAAAGCATGATTAACTTTTTATTGA
Source organism: Trichonephila clavata (assembly GCA_019973975.1). Lineage (NCBI taxonomy): Eukaryota > Metazoa > Arthropoda > Arachnida > Araneae > Nephilidae > Trichonephila > Trichonephila clavata. The sequence goes on along the minus strand of BMAO01033669.1, from coordinate 104,674 downwards.
TTCATTATAATTTGCATGCTTAAAAAAATTTAATAACCAAACTAATTTTTATTAAATACATAAAAACGAAAATAGAATTGAAACCTTATAATAGTTAGAAAAAAACTGGGATAGTAATATTGAAGTAACAAAAAATTAAACGCATGCAGATAAAATGTAAATTTTTGCTTCATTAAGAGTGTTTATTGTTAAAGCAGCTGATAAGTACATAACTGTAGAATTTATTTATTAATATGCTTATCATTTAATTCGAACACCATAATATTTTTAATAACTTATTTAAATTTTATGCTTAAAAGACTCTTTTGCGTAAAGTTATTAGCATGAATGTAAAATACATAAAATAGTAAGATAGCAGGATTAAGAAAATAGAATTCATTGCATCGCTTGAAAAAAAAAATGAATTTTTTCAATCATATTGAAATTTTAATAGGTGAAGCTCACCCATATACAAATTTAAAACACCAGACATAAAAGTTTTTCAAATAAAAAGAAAAGAATATTTTTCATTTAAAAATGATGATCTTTTCCGTTATTCATATATGATATATTTATTTCATATAATTGAATTTATATTGCTTTTTAAATTCGTATATATATTTTTAAAAAAGTACTCATAAAATTGGCATCTGCTTTTAGTCAGAATACCATTCAAAATACTCACTTTTTTTAAAGTATGAATTACTTTAGAAAGGTTAAAGAATAAATAACTATTTCTTGAATAAATGCCTCTTAAAACTTTTTAATATAAGTTAAATAAATAGAATTATTTTATTATAAGATAGTGGAGAATCAGACAGTTTTTTCACCCAAACTGACAGTTGAATAATATTAATGTAGAACAAGGGCTCCGAGATGATTGATGAGTAAATTTGAACACTAAAATAGATAACGTTATGCATGAACTGGATGAAACGGAATTAGAGCATTTATTGATTGCTTTATGTAACACAATTTATTTTAAGCAAAACAGCGGGTCCTAGACTTATTTCAGGAAAATTGTTTCTAAAGTAAGCATTTGCAAACAAAAGTGATGCTGTATAAATGGATATGTATCTTACGTTACACGAAATGATTTCTAGAATATTTTAAGGTCATGTTGAACATTTAAAGCAATTTTCTTTTGAATGAAAATGTAAAGTTTTTCAAAAGGTAAAAATAGAGAAAATAAATATTTTTTTCTGGTGTTTTTAATAATTTAATAATGAAGTCGACTTTAGTAATATGCCTTAAGTGGGAAGCTGGTGGTACAGTCTAATTTTAAGAGAATGAGAATCTAGATTAATAAGATTAGTAAATAATAATTACAAAATAATAAATTGGTAAATAATTAGTAAATAAAAGTACATGAAAATAGTCAAATAATGAAATAGTGGCATTTTAATAGTCTATAGTATTTTTTTTTTCAAAAGAATTGAGAAAAACAATATTTTAATTCCAAAAAATGATAACTAAAAATATACAGATTAATCAAAATCTAGCAAATATATTTTTTGTCTAAAAAATTTAATATATACTAGCTGTTACCCGCCCGCTTCGCTGGGTATTTCATGATGTTTTATAAATTTTTACTGCTTATATATATGTATAAATTATTGATATCTAAGTCCTAGCATTAAGAATTCGATTGAATTGAAAAATATACTTATACCTGTAACTGTCACCTGTTGATAAAAAAAAAAGGGCAGAACTCATCTAATTTGTATTTTCTAAAAATCTCTAAAATTGAAGCATAGAATGATGTTTGCTCTTTCGTAACTCAAAAACCAAGTGGATTCCCGCAAAACCAATTTTCGGTGGATCTCTACTCCGTAAATTGAACATGCAAGCCAAATTTCAAGTCTAAATCTAACAGAAAAAAACAAAAGTTTTACTATCAATATCCCCGTAATCCCGTTGAGAGCCGTTTTCCAAAATTACCGCTCTTAGCGGATTTCAATTCAACAAAAGAAAAATGCAAACCAAATTTCATTATTATAGTCCTTGTAGCTCGAAAAAAGTAAATTTTTTTGTCAATACGTCCAAGTAACCCCCTGCACCCCCCAGAACTTGATTTGCTTAAAATACATTCTTAGTGGATCCCTATTCAACAAAAGAAACATGCTTAACAAATTTCAAGTATATGGGTCTAACAATTAAAAACAGGAATTTTTTTCTGTAACTCCTCTTGACCCCTCGCAAACATCTTTGGGGTCAATTTTCATTTTTACTCTTTGTTAGAGGAACTCTATTTCATGAAAGGAACATGCCTACCATTTTTCAAGCAGGATGATCAAGTAGTTTAAAAATGGAAATATTTATCGATTACACCTCTTAATCTCCCGAAATTAAACTTAGTAGTTGATATTCGCGAAACCCATTTTGTAGCGGTTCTCTACTTTACGAAAGGAATCTGCTTATCAAATTTCAAGACTGTACGTCTAACAGTTTAAAAATGGGGATAATTGTCTATAACGCCACTTGAGCCCCCGCAACGCCACTTCTGGGTCTGTTTTCACAAAACCCATTTTGTAGGGGAATTGCACTCTATGAAAGGAATCTGCTTAGCAAAATTTGAAGACTGTGCGTCCAATTAATTAAAAATGCAAAAAAATTATCAATAACGCCCCTTGAACCCCCGCAACACCACCTAGGGGTCGATTTTCACAAAACACATTTTGCAGTGTATTTCTATCCTATGAGAGGAATCTGCTAACCAAATTTCAAGACTGTGAGTCTAATAGTTTAAAAAAAGAAATAATTATTTATATCCCCCCGCAACACCCCTTGGGGGTCAATTTTCTCCAAACCCGTTTTGTAGCGGATATTTACTCCATGAAAGAAACATTCCTACCAATTTTCAAGCAGGTAGGTCAAATAGTTTAAAAACGAAAATATTTATCTCTTACGCCACTTATTCCCCTGCAACGCCACTTAGAGGTCTGTTTTCACAAAACCTTCTTATAGCTGATCTCTACTCTATGAAAGAAATCTCTTTATCAAATATAAAGACTGTGCGTCTAATAGTTTAAAAATGGAAATAATTATCTATAACGCCCTTAAGTCCCTCAACGCCACTTGGGGCAATTTTCACGAAACCCATTTTTAGCGTATCTTACCCTATGAGAGAATCTGCTTACTAAGTTTCAAGACTGTACGTCTAATAACTTAAAAATAGGAATTTATAACGCCCCTTAAACCCCCGCCCCGCAACACCCCTTGGGGGTCAATTTTCCCAAAACCCATTTTGTAGCGGATATTTACTCCAGGAAAGAAACTTACCTACCAATTTTCAAGCAGGTAGGTGAAGTAGTTTAAAAACGGATATATTTATCTATTACGCCCCTTAATCCCCCGCAACGCCACTTAGAAGTCTGTTTTCACAAAACCCGTTTTGTAACTGATCATTATTCTACGAAAGGAATCTATATATCAAATTTAAAGACAGTGCGTCAAATAGTTTAAAAATGGAAATAATTATCTATAACGCCCCCTAAGCCCCTGCAACGCCACTTGGGGGTCGATTTTCACCAAACTCATTTTGTAGCGGATCTCTACTCTCTGAAAGGAATCCGCTTACCCAATTTCAAGATTGTACATCAAGTAGTTTAAACATGGAAACAATTATTATTAAAGCCCTTAACGCCCCTTGCGTTTCGAATTTCGGAAAATCCGTTCTTAGCTGATGTCTACTCTATCAAAGGAACATGTCTACCAAATTTCAAGTCTGTAGGTTGAATAGTTCCAGAGATTTCGTGATTAGTCAGTCAGTCAGTCAGTCGCTTTTCTCCTTTATATATATAGATAACATAAGACGAAGAGAGAGAAAAAAAATTCATAACAGCAAATATTGTATTCATTACTTTACTGTCGTTATTGTAAATTTATCTTTACATATAATTCTCGAGTTTTCGTATTTTAAAACTGGAGATACTCCCAACTTCAGTTAAAATATTATGCTGGTTAGTTTACATAAAACGCTCAGTTGAAAAATGATAAATGTTTAAAGCTTCATTAAAAATGTTTTGAACAGATTTAAGAATAATTGTTAAAGGGGAAAAAATCGTAAAGCTTTCGCTCATTTTCATTAAAAATGCATTGCTCGTAATTTTCGAATCACTCATATAAAAAAAATGTTCTGCTGAGGTTGATTATATAAGAATCATTAGTTTGTGATTTCAAGAATTGGTATATTTAACTTAAAACGTTAATTCAGCTCATTTAAAACTTTAAGTAAATCTTATTAAAAAAAATGATAAATTTCACAAATTTCTCGGCGTTTTCTTAAAATTGAATAATTTACATAAAGCTTTCAACAGTTTCTTTCTTATTCTTAGATGTTTTCTTTAAAACACATAATTTTGTAATACAGCATATTTTAGGTTTTATTAAAGGTTAAATATTAGCGCAATAATTTATTATATTTTTATTTATTAATCTAACGCCGAATGATTAATATAACATCACTAAATTTTGCCAATATGTTCTCCGTTTTGGACATAAATAGTAAATGCTTTGAATTTTATGTTAATATTAATTCGAAGAAAAACTTATTTGCTTAAAAAAATCGCGAGAACATTAAACGGGAAAAAGTAACCATTCTTAGAAACTGAAAATTTCCTTTTCAAAACAGTTCATGTAAAAGTTGATTAAAATGTAATCAAATTAAGCATTTGGCGATTAATTTCGCATTTTAGTGAACACCAAGAGTTCTTCGTAAATGAGTTTTCTACTCCAGCAAATTAGATTGTGGCTCGAGAGAGTGCTTACGTCTAAGTGCCCCGGAAAGTTCGAGAAGGAAAAATTAATATAGATTATAAGAGTCTATTTCTTCAGACAAATTTCTCAACAAGCAAATGTAAGATATGTTATTCGTAACTGTCAATTCTTTACAGCAACGTAAATATTGTAACAATACCCAGAGAATGAAAATGAAAATTAATTTCTGAGAAAGGAACAAAGCATAAATAAAATTATTAACACATTATATAATACGTTTTTGGTTGATATTGTTTTCATTTAGATTAAAAATAAATTAACTTAAAAACAGTTTTTACACATTAAAAACAAAATTGAAATTAATTCGACTATTTTTCATCTAAAATTGTTTAATTTAAAAAAAAGTAACTTTAAGTTTTTGTAATGGATTTAATAAGGTTGTTTTTAAGATTAATAAATATAAATACATCTATCTCTGTTTTCTTTTTAAACTTAAAATATATCTATCTATCTAAGTTAAGTCTTAATTCCTTAAGTTTTTCAAGCTATCAATTTAATACAACGTTCTAATCTCCGTTACGAATGCATAGAGTATCTGATTCTATATGAAGTGTTTTCGATTAATTGTTATTATAACTCGTGATTGTATAAGTAAAAATATTATGTATCACGATAATAATCCGTTATTAGTAACGCCCTTTGTTCAAGAATAATTTTTACGTAATTTTATAAAGGAATAAAGAAAGTAATGCATAATTTAAATATGCTGTTCATTCTCTGTTAAAAGAGCTTCCCATTCATTAAAACTCAAAACTTGTACATATTAAAGAAACAGAAGAAAAAAACACGTGAATTATATATATTGCCGATAATCATATTTTGCTTTAAAATATTTGAAGATAAAGATTCGAAAAGCAATTGTATTATTTAAAATTTTAACAAATAAATTATTTTTTACGAATATGTATCGATTAGTTGATATTTTTATAATAAGCGGACCACTAATATGGCTTACCCCACTATATCTGCATCACTTATTTTTACGTCTCTACTTCCATTTTTTTATCACTGAAAAGGAACCTCACAGAAAAGTAAGTACAAACCTGCAACGTAAAGCTATCTCAAAAAACTGAAGTGTTACTCCGCCAAAATTTACCATGATTGCTATCTCTCACTTACAAATGTCGCTAGATACACCTGAAAAAGTAGCGAAAAATTCACTTAACTCAGATTAATTTTAATTTCGCTAAAAATAGTAGCAAAATTTTAGAAAAGTATAATCTATATTCTATAATACGTTTCGTTACTCGTCTTTTTGAAACTGAATTTTCGTAAAATATAAATAATGTCCTATTTTTTCTGCAAACCATCAAAAATCTTTCAAGGACCACCGGTTGGTGAACACTGTGCTAGACAGCTTCGTCGAATTTCGTCTCATGAAGCTCGTAACTATGATTACTTCAAAAATCCGTTAGAACTGAAAGCCGAATACGTGATCCATTGAGATATTAAAATCAAATATCTATATCTCGTAATTAGTTGTCAATCTCATATTTAGAGCTTTCTGTGTTCTACACACCGATTGATTCAAAATTAGTGTCACCAATTTTAAAAGTATATAAGTATGTGAATGGTAAATTTTTATCGCTTTGCTGCCAGTTATGTTTTAAAAATGAAACATTTAAGTTACCAATCTAACCATTTTTGTTCAAGAGAATAAATTATAGCTCAGAAATTACATCCTCAAACTCAAAACTGAATTTTAAAGCTTTTGAAGGGTGTTTGCTTATATTCTGTTATAAATAAAACACTTAAAAATTAAAAAAGACCTTTTGCTAATGAATTACTATCTAAACTTCGAATAGAAATAAAATTTGGCTGGAAAGCAAAAGCTCCAGGAAAAAAATGTGTACGAAAGAAGTCCTTAAGGAAAAAAAAAAGAAACTGAAAAGACATATCGCCGTAAAAAATCTTCTGCCTCAAAAAACTTTAGCAAAGAAACTATAAGTATCACAATTGGCAATTTATCGTCATATAAAGAAAACTGGCTATAAATAAGTGAATAAACCAGTCTGTCTTTAAACGTCTGTTAAGACCGTAGAAAAATGACGTTCTTGGTCTCTGTATTTAATGTTACGCAAATATAGATACAAAGCATGGATGACTTCGGATGAAGCACTGTTTCATCAGTATTCACAACTAGCAAAATGAAGACACAATATATTTCATGCAAAAAATGTCGCAAAGAAGCAGCTGTTTTGGAAAATGCAAGTTAGCTGTCAAGTATTATTGCATGGATGGGAATGTCCTCTCAAGACTTATTAAAACCATTTTTTTGTAGAGCCAAAGGCTTAAATTGATGCTAAATACTATCAGAATAAAGTTTTGAAAAACTTGACCAATAAAAATAAACGTCTTTATTCTCAAGGAAACTATGTTTTTAAAAAAAGATTTTGCACCAAGTCACTGCAAAATCAACTATAAAAAATAAATTTTTTGCCTCCTGAGAAATGGCTACCACTATCCCCTAACTGTGTTTATTGGAATTATTTCTATGGGAATATATATATACTTAAAAAACAATTAAACAGACGTAAAGCAAGAACACTTCAAGGGCTTCAAAAAGCAATCAATGAGGAAGTTGAAAAATACCCCCAAAAATGGTCAAAAAGCCCTTTTGACTTGGCCGAAACATTTACGCAAAGTGCGCTATGCCAAAGGAAACCACATTGAAAATTTCATTAATTCGATAAAAATTTATGATGCTCTGAAATTGGTCACATTATTTTTGAGTCAACTGGTATTATTATTCGATTTTTAAAAATCGCAGCCCTCCTCCTGTCTTTCCCTTGTAGGGAACATTACACACACACACACGCACGCACACATATATATATATTACAACTCCTTTTGAAATTACAAGCGCTCTTTTCACGTTTTAACTAACCTACTTTTGACCATTTGTAAAGTGAGTTGCAAAACCCCATTATAACAGAACTGAAAAAAAAAATATGTTAAAAATCCGAAATAATTAAACTGATGGGAATCATGAGCTTTTAAAACAAAAGATTTTGAGCATATTGTTAGAATTTTAAATAAAAATAAAGATAAATGCTAAATAAAGGATGCTTAAATCTTCAATCATAATCTTGTAAATTTGTTGTTTAAAATTCTAATGCAAAAAAAAAAAAAAAAAAAAAGATAAGGAAAAAAAGAAAAAGAAGAAGAAAAAAATTAAAAAAAATAAATGCTTTTTAAGCTTTATTCATCATAACGTATTTTTCAAGTAAATAAATTCTGTAATGTAACAGATTAAGAAAAGAACTTAAAAATTCACATTCGTTCCGTTTGAAAGAACCGGAGACAAAAGAGAGAAGGTAGATAATCCCTAACTTTCATTTTCAAATTCAGTGTTAAAAACTACCAGAATATATCTAAGAATTAATTTTTCCCCTTCTTTTCTCGCCGCACATCACGAGAGATCAATTGGCTACTTTAACTTGAGAAAAGCGGATTAGCATAAAAAGGCATCAAGAAAAAAAATTGTGGAAAAAGCAATGCGTGAACAGGGGAAAAGAACGAGTGAAAGCGAAAAAAAAAAAAGTGAAAGTGGTGAGTCATAGTTTGGACCGGTCAGAATATCAAGGTCATAGCAATTATTTATGCCATTACACTTTCCGTTCACTGTCCTTTTCTGTTACTCTTTCGTGTTTTTTTTGTTTTGTTTTTTTGGTTAAAGCATTTGTTTTGTATACATTAATGGTTCCCTTTTTAGCCCTTTAGAAGGTATAATATATTTCATTTATGAACATTTTTATGAAATTCTGAAATTTAATGCATTTACTATAAAATCAAGAATGCCGGTTTATAATGAAATCGAAGAAAAAATCAAAAATGACTTGATGGTTTTTTTTTTTTTTTTTTTTTTTTGTGACCGTCTACATTTTTTATTCAGTTGTTGAAATTAATTTTTTTCTCAAGCAATATTTAAGTAATTGCTTTATAAATATAAAAACAAATAATTTACAAATTTCTTTTTTTTTTTCAAATTGATTTGTTTATTCAATAAGAATGTTTTTTAAAAAAAGGATTTTGAGTTGGTGTACAACTTTGGAAAGAAAGGAAAATAATAATAAAGTATTCCTAAAACAATTCTAGTGAATATATTTTTTATCAAATCCACTAAAAAAAGGTAAAAAATTTTAATAACTATTTTTTTCTCAATTAATCCCAGCCATAAAATCATACTGGGAATTTAACGGAAAATAATTTTGGTTGACTGTTTGTAAATAATTACAATATGTTTTCCGTTAGTGTGCGTGCACAAGACAATTCTATTAATATGAACTTACACGATATATATAATTTTCAATATAACTTGATTTTTATATTTACTTTGAAGTTATTACTTTTCAAATCTCCTTTTCTGTTGATGTATTATACGGTAATGGTTATATTAATCTATTTAAACTATAATATGAATTCTAAAAATGTTTACAATTAGATAATAATTATACTCAAGTGATAGGTAATGAAATACTTATATAATTGTAAATATGGACTAATATAAAACAATACAGGTTAGTAAACAGCAAGCATAGCAAAGAGTTAAGATAAATAGATTTCCTGCTGGTTACATGATTCTCTATGTGAAAAATAAGAAAAATTTGAAAAAAAAAAAAAAACGTTGCATATTCTTATTTTATCATTAAGATATTTATTATTGATTACTGTTTACTAAAAATAAAAAATATGGTTAAATATTTGTCTATTTTTATGAATCTAAACTATTTTAGCAGCTTTAATAATTCCTCACTTGGTATTCTGCTACAAATAACATCGCTCCATGACGATAATTATGACCTTTCACGCATTAAAACGCAATTAAGACATCCTTAGTAAGGTATTCTACATTACTTTCTTAAATAAGTTTATAAGAATTAACTTAAATCATTCATATTAAGCAATTTAAGGGAACACAATACGATTCAATTGACAAAAATCGGTCAAAAAAAATCAAAAATCAAAACTTTAAACTGACTTACCTCGGAAAGATAAAATAACTAGTTTGTCTTCATTTAAAATGCTAAGGCTTGTTTTTCTATTGTGCCTAATAGTTGGAAATTTTTTTCACTTTTTGCTAATAGTACACGAAATAAAAGTTAGCATGCATTTTTCAATCAAAGCAATACTTATTTTTTAAAAAAAAATAATTGAAGCTGGAATTTACACATTTTTTAAAGTAATTTTTAATAAGCATTCATAAAAAGATGTCTTGTATCAATACCAACTATATTATCTCAAAACCCATACCAACTTTGATTATACATAGTTTGACGTACTTGTAAATCAAATTTCATATATGTACTTTAATTTTTATAAGAGGATTAGCATTTTAAAATCACTTCATAAATTTCAAGTTTTTCCCTTAAAAAATTAAATGGTTAGCTTTTTATGAAATTTTGAGCACAAAATTTGTTTTACATCATACATACACATAGAAAACAACCAAAAAAATTTTGAAAATTATAAAATTAAAAAAATTTGTGTAAATCGTACCATGTTTCCTTCAGAGAAAATCAAGTCATTCGATCAGTACATAGCAAAAGAAGTTCATGATATGTTAACGAAAAGTTTGCAAAAGGCATTCTTCAAGGAGTAACAAAAAATTGTTTTATAGCTATATCATTTGAAAGAACGCTTCAAATGTTAAATAAATAAAACTATCAAAATGCGTAATAGTTTTATTTTTTTTAAAATATATTCAATATGAATTGAATTGAATTTTCAAAAATTTTATACGCTTTAGTTTCGTAGCATCGATTTTTCTCTTTCAATGCTTTAAATTTTAAACTTATTTCTGGTTCATCAACTTCATCCAAATTTTCATTTTCAAAAAAGATCAGAACGAACAGTGCCTAAAATTTTCACTCATTGCAAATCAAACCAAATATTAAAATCTTAGAGACTATCCATTTCAAAATTTCAATGTCTTTTTATTATTACCATCGTACAACATGTATATCCTTCAATTTTATATTTCATTTGGTAACAATAAAAACCATTTAAAGTCACAAGATATAAAATAGCCATTGTTCCATACTAAATCCTTAAATGTATTATTATCCAAGCATTTTCTCTGGTGTTAATGACAAAGTTCTGCGCCTTTATCTGATATAAGATGAGCCAAATATGAAAGAACGTTTACAGAAAGAGCATGCCTCATATTTCCCATTCACATCCGTAATCTGCATTCAATGAAGAGGAAAATGAATCTTCCCGTTTTTTATCGTTACTAATCTGGCCGTCCATCATTCCAAGAAGATTCGCTCATGAAATAAATCAAATGTAAGCACAGATTACAACAATAAAGGCGTTATACTAAATCTTGCTCCCGGCTACTCGATGTCTTCTTGATCTCTTACATAAAAATAAGATCCCGTTACATTTGTAAAAGCAACAACACAACTAAATTCCGCGTTCAGGGCTTGATCCGGAACATACCCGGATGTTATTTCATCTTGGGACCAGCATTAGTGGAACCTCGAGAGGCTCATGGCAGGACTTGAGGGACAAGTACGACATTTATGGCCACAAGAAAGACTAAGAATTAAGTGCCACGGATAGATGGCAACTTCTAAAAAATAATTTCTTAAAAAATATGATTGGAATGGGTATCAGAACGAAAATTTTCTGATTTGAATATTGAGGACATTTGAAGAGAAAAGTAAAAGAATAACGTAATTAATTAGATAAAAACAAAATGTATTATACATTTAGTACATCTAACAGTGTATAAAAACAAACTGCAACTTTTATTTAAAACTGAATCAACGTGAAATTACACATTGATTTTAGCTTAGTTAAAGGTAGTATTTATAATATAATTAAATGTAAGAAATATTTTTTTTTTTCAAATTGCCTTTATTTTAAATGAAAAGTAGACAGATTCGAAAAATATATGCAGCATTTAGTCGAAAATAGGGGACACGGGAAAGAAATAGGGAGGGGGGGGGGCAGGATAAATATTAATCTCAGTAAAATACTTTTAAAAATTTATTTAAATAAAATTTTGTCTTCTGTAAAGAATTCTTTTAAAGAAGAACTTTTTAACTTTAATAATTAGATAATGAAATGCGGAATGAAATCGCTTTGTTGATACTTTAAACTGGTGATGGTCAATAAAATTTGCATTTTTTTTAATGGTCAATAAAATAAGCATACTTAAAACATCGAAAATATTGAGTATTAATTAACAAGTACTTGACTTAAATCACTTTTTTTTCTTTATTTGTGACTCAATCATCAGAAACAACTGAACAATTGCATATCTAATCAACTGACTCGTCTCGAATGTAGTATAGTAAAAAATCAACTTTTTTTATCATTTCATAACTTTAGATGTTTTAATGTAATATTTAAAAAATTAACAATTATTCAAAGTGAATTATGTACACAATTTTAAAAAACTCAATTGAGTTATATTGAAATATATATTCAGATAGGACCTAAATATATTTTTAGGGCCTTATGATGAACAGATACAAACATTCTAAGTTTTTACTGTGTTTAAGATTATTAAACAATATATATTTATAATATTTAGGCACATATATACGAATATAGTAAGAAAATAAATACAAAGCAAATTTGTATTTATATGATAACATATTCATAGGTAATACTTTGCAATTTATCTATTTATAAATATACACCGTAAGGAAACTTCTATAATACTATTTAATCTATTGATTCAACACATTTCCACTTGATGGCATTTCTTCTTAGGGCATTTTTTTTTTCATTTTGTCATTATCAGATTTAACTTTATAGAATATATTAAACTGAAACACTATAACATTAATTTATTATGTTAACTTTTAAAAAGCTGCATGAATAAATTGAACAACACTTTGTATTACTCTTTTCATATAATATATTGGTTTTGAGGTAATGGTTCTATCAAAATAAGAAAGCTTCAAAAAAATAAGCAGTAAATTTTTCAAAAATATCAGCTCAAAAATGGCCGTTCACCAAACTCTGATAATTTATTTCTTTCGGTTGTTGTGAAGGCTGATTTTGAAGGAAAAGGGGCTTTAGCATCAAAGACAATAACTTTCTCCCAAATCATTCTCCCACCCCCAGGAGAGTAGATATTTTTTCCCCACTTGGCGTAAACAAAGCTGTTGACTACGGGGCGCCAGGACGATTCAGAGTCTCAGCCCTGTTGTCGCCCCAAAAGTTCCCCTCACTTGGGGAGAAGAAAAATTGGTGGGGGGTAGTTGGGGAATATTGCCATCTTCAAGGGGCGCAGCGATATGTGAAGGAAAGCAAGTGACAGGGACGGTTAAAAGTGCCATTGGCGCCGGCACAAGTATTGCGGATAATCGAGTGCGTAGCCTCCTCCTTTTGTCTTGGATAGTAGGGTGGTCGCATATTTGGCAGTATTTCGCTTTTTGATTGCAGTAGTTTTTGTATTGAAATCAACCTCCTTTGGCTCTGAGAAGAAGGATTTTGAGAAAATGATTGGATAATGATGCTGATGTAAAGTTGTCGCTGGAGATAATCAGTTGTATGTGTGAATGCTTTTAAAAATTCCAAATCGAAAGATTTTTCATACATGCGCCAAATAATGTAGATTTCGTGATTTAAGACAAAATGAAATCGGGTGCTACTAAAATAGTAATAAAAATATATTTTTCAAAACAATAATTACTCTTAAATATTTGTTTATAGATTTCCGATTTCAGTGAAGTGGCATACTCGATAATATTCACGTGCGTGTGAGAATTTTGCAGTATATATATATAAAACTATTTTCACTTTAATAAAATATTCTGGTCAGATAAGAATTCTTCATTTCTTAATATAACGAATAATACCTTATATTAAAATCTTAAAAAGTAAAAACAGTTGAGGAAAATCGACATTTAAAATTAAATTCAAATCTATCTTTAAGCAAATTGCAAAGGTTGGAATAAAGAAAAATAAAACCCTAAAAATAAGTAAAACAAGTCAATACGAAAAAAAATACTTTATATTATCACTTTTTATATAACTCTTGGTTTGATGAAGTATTCATCAAAAAGTAATACTTGTTTGCAAAAAATAATGACAAACAAAAAATGCTTTTATGAAAGATTTATACGCAATGCACTATAATCTTCAGCTAAATCCGTTTAATGTAATTTTCTTAATACCTACATTCGTCTGAAATTTTTAAAAAGTCCCAGTTAATGAGAATTGTTTAAAATACTTTATCCTAAACACGCATGAATGTTTCAGCAATCTGAAACTGATTGTTTCGTAAAAAAGTTCCATATTACCTTTTAAATTTACAACATTGGAAAGGGCAAAATTTCGTTTCCAAATTTATTTTGTTGAACAAACATATTTTGGCGAAAACAGAAAGGCTTACAAATCTCTCTCTGCATTTGTACCAGATCAAGCAGAAATGATTTGGCACTTATGGCAACCCTACAAAATTCAGAATTGCAGTAGTACGTACAGATAGAGGGAGCTATATCTTTTAAGATTGCCAAACTGAACTTCCCTTTTGCCGTTCCAGTCACTGTCATACTTCATTCCTAATGTCACTTCTTCAAGAGTGTAATGGACAGCATTTGTTCGAAATTTATTGTTGAAAAAAAGGAGTACAGCTTAAACACTAAAGTGAGTATCAAACCCTAAAATAGGGATAATAAAAATTTGCATCACATAGGGCTTTGTTCAATTTTTACGATACTTTTCAAAAGCCAAATAATGGTAATAATTTCAAAAACGTGATCTTGATGTTGAAATCTTTTAGCCAAGAATACAATACAGTTAGGAAAGAACAAAAACGTTTGAATCTTTAATGAAATTCAAGACAATATCTTCGAGCTGACGACTCATAAAGTATTTATACTCGAAAGCGGAATGAGAATTTTATTCATTATATATCAAATATACCATTACGTATCAAATATATTACAAATAAGTATTATCAAATATACTATTGAATACACAATGAACTGTATATTCACAATTAGAATAAAATCATCACGGTGATTTATCACGATAAATGACCGTGATTTGTATTAGAGAATTGGATAATAGCCCAGTTGCGGATTAGGACTCTTCAAAACGTTGGATAGGAATTGAGCACAGGCATGATAGAAGATTAGTATGCATTTTGTTCTTATTGACAAAACTATCATAATTACTTGTGTGCGTGGAGCGGTTTATTTAACCGAATCTTGACAAAATATGCATATTAACATTCTTATCTTTATTCAAGGCTCCGTGCAAATCAGTTCAAAGGATCAGTATAATTTTAAGGTAGGTTTACTCTTACGATGTTTTTCTAAGTCAATTTTGCAGTTTAAATTTCAGAACCTTCACATATCGTTTTGCGAACATTCATCGACACTTCACGGTATCCTCATATTCGCATGTAATCCTCAAATTCTCGGTCAACTATTCAGCATATTTCCCGATGAATAGTATTACCCATCTGTATAAAACAGGATTCATCTACAAGGCGAGCTTATCACATATTAAACGACATCACAAACTAACGTTAGCTCAAGGAAACGCGCATATATAACAACCTTATATAGAAATAAGTAATATTCATTTCCACCCAATAATATTTCAAACTTTCTTCCTTATTATATAAACGTTCCTATTATTTAAAGTAATGCATAGAAGTTTTATAATTAAAAAAGCGTGAAAATAAACGGCAAAGTATTAAAGAATTTTAGAGGTAAAGTATTTAGGAAATTTCTACTTAAAACATAAAGAACATACACTTAAGTGCAAATTTCAAGGAATAGCAATAAGCAAAAATCCAGATGGTATCACATAGAAAATGTATAAAGGGGCAATACAGTATCAGTGTTTTCATGTGACTCATATTAATATTTTTCTGACGCGATTATGGTTAAACGATATAAATTATCTGACTTAAAACCCAAAATATTAGTGGGAGTTAAATAAGTATTCAATTTTGGAAATTGTAAGGAAATTCAACTTTCCTGGATCCGAGAATATATAATTTCAGACATTATCTTCCATCATGAACAAAGCAGCGGCCGACCGCGTCAACTGAATAACAAGGACCAGCAATGTCCGCATAGAGTAATTAATGTTACCAGGCAACAATTAATGAGGAACATTCGAGAGATTAATCTATGACGATACTGCATTGAAATTTGGTGTTGGTGCGATATAACTGCAGAAAACCGATTCAGGTGCCTTTAATAACAACACTCAGCGTCTGCCGCGCTTTTGCTGGACCCATGAACATACTGCAGGACCTTAGATGACTGAAAAAAAGTGGATTGGTTAGATGTGTCACAATTCTAGTTGGTAAAAACTGATGTAGAGTTCAAGTGTGGCGCAGATGCCACAAGACTATGGACCAAAGCTATCAAAAAGGCATTATGCCATCTGGTGATGGCTCCATAACGATATCGACAGTTTTTACATAAATTGAACCGATTCCTTTGATCAAAATGAATCAATAAAATAAAATGGTTATTTTCAACTATTTGAAGACTCTTTGTGGCCCTTTTTGAACTCATGTATTCAAACAATGATGGCATTTCTAAAATGACGATAGGCATTATCACTGGGTAAAATTTATTTGCGATTGGCTTAAGAAACGAACCGAACAATCCCAGCAAATGATTTGGCAACCTAAATAACCAGGCAAAAATATATTAAATTAAACACGATTACCTTGCAAAAATCAAACATATATTAAGCACGATTGAAAGGTCGGTTCACACAAGAACTGGCTACCTTTTACCCTTACGGACAGCTGTAAAGTCTGTTGTTATTGTTTGTTATCCCAGATGGTGTAGCTGAGCTACACCATCTCCATAAAACCAAAAATCTCCAAAAAAATCCAGAAATAAAATAGGATTTCCTAAAACCTCGTCATATGTAAAATTCAAACAATTCAGAATATGACTGGGAGAGGCCTAATCAGCCTCGCACCTATGACACTCTGGAAAAACTTTCCGGCCCTGTTGAAAAGTAAAAGATTTGATGTGGCCACTAAAAAAGCGTGATAGAGCCGTCTGCTGATCCCTAGGAATAATAAGTTGGTGACACCAACGAGGTTTTTTCTCCCAAATACCAAGGGTGAGCAAGGGGTATTCTCCAAAATGCATTCAATTCTATCCTTTTAATAGAGGAGAGTTCAGCAAAAGTTAAACTGTAAAGGCACTACAACTGAATATTTCTCCAGGAGATTTCCAACGATTTTTTTGAGTCAATATTACGATGAATTGTTGCATTTCGTCAGGCCCACACGATATTAGCAGGTATTCCTGGACTTTTGGTACTTCCGTGTATATCTCGTATTTAGACGATTATCTCGTATTACACGATTTATGAATATTTTTTAAACATTTAACGTTTAAATTGCAAAACTTTATCTTTAAATGCCTTATTTAACGTCCCTTTTCAATTATAAATCCATGCCTTGATTTTCTAAATCGAGGGGTTTTTCGTAAAATTTCCTGGAATGTTGCTTTCCATTCTTCTTTCTAAGCTTAGAACAAATCTTCAATCGTTGTATGTACGTTTGTACTAAGAACGCTTTCAGGATATCAAATGTTTACAGATGTAATGTCCGAGGATTTAGTAAACATATATTATACACAGACATGCAAATATTCATATACATAAAAATATGCATACAATATTTATATCAAGCTTCATATTTTTAAAGGCAAATTCCAATGTATAACAGTAACTTTGCTGAGGTGTAGTTTTACTCTTTGAAAGTATTATTGGTAAAAAATTATGTTTCTTCACTGAACATCAAAAGTAAAATATTTACTTGATTCAGAGATGGTTTGATCTTAACATTTTTCGACATTTCTTACTACCTCATTTCTCATTGTAAGAGAATTGAACTCCCTATTGAAAATTTCTATGGCTTCTCGGAATCCAGTTGATATTAAATCTACAATTTTTGTAATGGTCACTTAGACGTATCCGTCATTTATCTACAGTTACGTTATATTTCCATTTATCACTTGTTTAATGCTTTTATTTTGCTCTACAATATTTTCTACATTTAACACGTGCATATTGGTAAAAATCAATGGGTATTATACTTATTAACTTCTTTGAATTGAAAATTTCTTATTATTATATTTAAGAGTCTTACGATTAAGTTTTGTACTGTTGATCATATATCGTTGCCATCCTCCACCTTAAACTATTTCGAATAGTTAGCACTGTTTTTTTCTAATATCCTTTTAGTGCAATCCTTCCATATAAAATATCAATTTTTCTCTTCTAGAATATGATTTTATTTTGAATTTAGAAGTGTTAGAAATGTTTCAAATCGTTTTTGAATTGCAGATAAGGAATTTCATAAGGAATAATTGTTTCATAAGAAACAAAAATTTATGGAGAATCTGGCAACACCAAAAAGTTTGCTTGAGAATTCTGTTGTAAAAAAAAAAGCGTGAGTTTGGCTTCCCCTGCGATTAGACGAGGAGAAAATAAACAATACTCTGAGTCAGAATACTGTTTAAAATTATTTGATGTTTGTGACACCATTAAAAAAACCACAATTGTGACCCGGACAATTAAGAATGGAAACTTTCGAAAAGAGTTTACCTGTTTATTGTTAACACAAAAAATTTAGAATTTCAAATTGTTTCTTCGAAGTTTTGCCAGATTGCCTAAAAAGTTTGAAAAATATATCAGATAAATGCACTTTTTTTCTTTGTTTCAATATTCTATGTTTCCATTTTATAAGTTAAAAATATTGATATTTTATTTGGGGTTATAATAATTGGTTTAATATTGAGTACCTTATGCTATATAGATGTACATGAAATATTTTACAATGAAACATACAGATTATTCACTACAAAATTGATATTTAATATAACATGATTTATTTATTATTATTATAGGTATGATTTATTTATTATAAGTATTTAAATTAAAATGAAATTTTCTTCTTCATACTTGCATAATTTTGGATATAAATGACTTAAAATTCCTATTTATGACAGATTAGATTCAGCATTACAGTTTGCAACGGCGCGTTATCCAAAACCAATTACAAAGCCAATAACTACAATTATACCCTGCTGCATCCTACTTTCGAAACTGTATCATTAATTTAAGGTCTACTCATGAAACCATATGCTACTGACCCATATAACCACGTCAGAAGCGAATTAATAAATCAAACAGATAAATCCTCTCAACAATAAATTCGTAAGCTTTTGTATGAGAAAGAATTAAGTTCCCCTAAACCTCAGATATTTTGCATAATATGACACAAGTACAAAGTCTTATAATGTTCATGATAACTTAACGTTAAAATAGTTTTTGCAGCTTTGCTTTGGACAGAATCAATGAAGTTTCACTGTCACATATGGAAACCTTTTCAATTTTTCCACATGAAAGAACCTCTAAATTATTAAGTGAAATCGAAAAATAAAATAAATAAATTGATCACTGTTAATTTTCTTGTAACAACTCAAGTTTTATCGTGAAAGAAACAACTCTAAGAAGCGTAATTTTTCAACAATTATTAAAGTAAAAATTTCTTCAACAAATACTTTAGGCAGTGGATTTTTCTACCGTTAAAATCAACAGAGAAAAAAAAACTCTGCTTATAATTTAAGAAAAGACTTTACTTGGATATGTTTGTTTGCCAAGTTACAAATGCCCACTCTTGGAGTATATTTTCTCCTTTATTCCGAAAATTGATTTCCAATCTCTGGCACAAATGACGAAATTAAAAAAAAATCCATGGGTTTTTTAAAAGGCACACTAAATTTCATTTTGTTCAAGTTGCTATTTTGGGTGATACTAACTTTTGAATTATTAATGTGGATGAAATCCCTCGCGACTGATCTAATGCTATTTTCAGACTAAATACCTCTAAAATTCTCAATGGACTTAATAAACATTTAAAAGTTTTATTTCCATGAATATTGTCTATACATCTAAGTTTCAAAATGTACAATTAAGGCGTATCAACACAGTCAATGTTTCAGTTTTCAAAATTTAAGAAAAACGAATAAAGCCTTTGCTTTTTGAAGTCAAACGCATAATAGATTTTATTAAAAAAGGGACATTTTTACATAATGGTGAAGACGTCTAGGAATGTTAAACTTTTGCAGATGTTTTATGCCTATCAATGGCTGCCTCACATTTGGCTGTTGGAGGTCCTTCAGGCTTAAATAAGCTAAGCTACAGAAACTTAATAAACTCAATATATATAAAGTCGGCTACGATAGAGAATAATCTTCGATTTATACGGCTATAAAAAAATTAAAGCATATGTTAAAAGGCAGACATTTGAAAATACATACAGATCAAAAACCACACATTGATTTACATTTTTAAATAAAACCCAAATAAATGTTCATTTCTATAACACACCTAAGACGTTTTCATTTTATTACTCAATACTCTACGGACATTAGGTATGTGCAATGTTCTCATAATTTTATTGCTGATGCATTAGAATTTGTAAAAGCACAGAGGACTGTCTTAGTAATTAAACATTTCTTAAACATTAATATATTCTCGGTCAAAATGGAGCCTAACTTCATAATGTTTCTGACAGAAAATTGATGTGTAATAACTTCATTTAGAGCTCCATGCCCTTATGTTTTTTTCACAAACTTATATTTAATAAATTTCAAGAACTTTCACATCTTAGGATAGCAGCATGTGCGAAACTAATTTTTGACAAATATGTTTGATCTAATACGAAACGCCAAATAAAATCATGGGCTTAATGTTGTGAAGCATGTCAACGATTTGATATAAAGACACACGCATTAAAACTCTTCTCGCTTCGAGATGCTTAATTCGTGCGCATCCACAAATTATGAGGTTATTGCTTCCCTTTGATGATAATAATTATCATCTGACGATAACTGCTCTTTGAGATGTGATTTGGAAAACGCCGATACCAGATACCTAACATATTTAAGTATCTGAACAATAGTTTTTTTCAGGATTTATTCTCTGCTTGGAGTATTTAACTGCTTATATTTTTCATACTACTTCTTCCTAGATTAATATGTTTATGATACTATACTTATATGTGCTTCTTTTTTAGTAAAACGTTTATATTTATTCTAAGTTTTAAATCGAATTTTCCTGCTGGTCTAATCACAACTGCATTCTAATTTTTAAAATTTATTAGTTATTTTTCATTGCCATCTCTCAATTTATCTTATAGTTATTATAATTAATAAAAATATTTTGAATCAAATTAAATTAATATAAGTTGCAAAATTAGAAGCATACTTACATTTACAAATTATACTAAACCTAGTTATGTTTTTCAGAAATGTTTTAACCTAAATGGAAAATTCCGTAAAATAGTTCAACTGAACAATTATGAGATATTTTTACGTAAAACGTAGAACATTTACTTAGAAATACAGAATAAATTAAAGCAAAAAGGAGGAATCATTTTAGGGAAAAAATTAAACTTTCCAGCTTAAGAAAAAATAATAACTTCTCTATAGAAAATGAAAGAAAATAAAAAAGATTGCATGTCCAAGAGGAAAATTATTTAAAAATATTGAAAATTCAACAACTATTAAAATAAACTGACATATAATAATACAACTGAAATAATAAACCGAACTACAGTTCAGCTATTAACGTACTCAAAAACAATACCTAATTTGAATAGATAAGATGGATTCTAGTAATGCTAACAGAATTTACATTAAACATAGCAATACTTTAACAGATGCCCTAGAAAAAGAACATCTGTAATGATGTGGGAATGTTCATTCAACCTGAAACAGCAAGCCTAGAATTTATTTCATGAAATGTAGAATCAGTAGCACACCAGGAAATACTGCTTTATTTAAAATCTGCGGTAAATTTTCTGAAAAAGGGATTCAATTTTTCAGTGTTGACCCGGGGATGTTTAAAAACTAGAATTTGAATTGTAGGAATAACTAACTCTTTTGGAATTGGCTGCCAAGCCTCATATTAAGTTGGAATGTTTTCTGGTTTGTGCGGTTCATAACGAGCACAGGAGAATGAAGTATATCATTCATTGCATGCGGATAGTCATTAAAACTATGAATGTCAGTAAAATAAGCTATAGCATATATGCAATATTTATGTGATATTTTTTATCTTTTTTTAAAGAAAATCCAATTTCTCTTTTCATTATACTTTTTTAAAATAAAACTCACGATGATATTTTTATCTTTATTTATTAATTATTTGCAATTTTATTTATTGTTTCTATTAGTTTAAAAACTGTAACTATAAAAGTGTTAAATTAAAGATGTCGATCAAAAGGAATGAGACAGTAAAATAAATAAATAAAATAAGAACGGTATTATATATAAAAAGCCCACAATCAGATGACGAGTTTGGCAAATGAGCTGGCATCCTATTTTAATGAGTTGAACCAAAATTTTAGCCACCAAGACACGCAATGTTATTAAAAAAATATATACTGTTATCGAACAAAAGATTAAAAAACAGGAATTTTCATTAGTAGAACATACTTTTCATATTAAGTGCGTTATTGATGAAAGCAGGCGTGAATTACAACATAAACAAAACTGAAAAGTGATTAGCTAATGAACTGATAAATTTATTGGTAGCTAAAATAATAGCTCTTTTGGTGGCTAATAAAATATTCGTCCCAATGAAATGCACGCAATTATTTTTATATTAATGCATTATTTGATCACTTTACTGTTATAATATTAAAGTATGCGTTTTAAAAGTATTTAAAATTTTTATATCCTATGTTAATGAGAGGCTGTGTTCAGATTATAATTTGAAAAATGTTATATTGAGAATATAATTTAAAGAAGGTTTATAGAATTTTTTATAAAAAAAATATTTCTTTCAAAAGTTATTATAAAATTAAATGTGTAACACCTTTCTATTACGGTTGAAATTTATACGAAACAAATATTTTATTTACTCCAAATGACGCAGCGTGTTTTTGATAACAGCTTTTAAACTGTATATTGAATTCGAAATAAAAAATAATTTTAATCAACAGTTTGTTAGAGTAAGATATAGTTAATAACTAAAAAGATATTCTATACGACATTAAAGGAGCAAAATTAAATGTTCCAAAGCCGAAATTATTTTTACAAATATTAATTTTAACTATAAATATTTCAACTCGAGATGTAAAGTTTTATAGACGCTTATACATTACTAGGTCGCAGCAATACATAATTTTTTTTTCATGTGTCGTTGCATCTTGAGTCAAATTTAATACTCTGAAACGTACACCTTTTTTTATTATAATATTATTCTCAGACTGTGTAACTGGTTAGACTGTCTGTCATTTACTATTTCAAAAGGCGAAATCAAGGTAACTAAATAAAAAAAAAAAACACTAGAAGAAATACGAATCTAGATCAAATGACAGATAATGCGGCGAAAAAAATTACTTCTCTGAATTTAAGTTCTGTATGTTGCAGACAAGTAAACAGTTTACACACCATTGCGAGGAAATCTTTGCAAAAGTAACAAAGGTGTGTTCTAGTGACAAGCCTCCAATGCACTTCATAATACACCGCAACATTTCTTATTTTACAAACTCAATCGAATAAAGGTGGAGTATCTTTTTCAGTTGTAAGTTAAGACCCTCTCTGAGAGAGAAATGTTTGTGACATTCTATTTAAGGCTTAACATGACGTCTGACAGTTTTCGTGATGGGTATTTTGGGGAATTATGGGATTTTCTTTTCTAACTCTGAGTAAGACATGTAATAACTTGTGAGCTCTTTGGAAACTTGGCAAATGGAGTTAGTTGAAAGAGAAGGTGCATCAAAGGAGAATGGCTTGTCATTTTTTTAATGTATGAATTGTCTTCGGGAGTAACAAAAAAGTTATGCATGGATTATGTTAATATTTTATCTTATAAAATGAAACGTGAATTCAACAAAAGTTATTCTTTCTGTAAATTAAGATGCTATTAAATTTGTTATAAATTATGAGAATACAGTAATTTCCTATTTTTCACTTCTGGAGTGATTATATTAATTTTTCAGTTTATAACCGATTTAATTACTATCTATTGATGACAATAATAATGGATTATTTCTTTTTGTTGTGGATTTATCTTTCATTTTATACTCTAAAATGTTGAAAGTTTTCGTAAGAAACATTTTATAATCAATATACTGGTAAGGACATGAATGCAGATTATTTTTTTTAATTTTACTTTTTTTAGCAAAAGAATTTTCAGAAATTTATCATTTATCACAACAAAGCTCAATAAAAGGTATAAAATAAAAGCAAACATTAATTAATTTTCATTTAAAATAATATTTCGAACATAGCTTTCTAGCATACATTTGAAACTACTGAGAAAAATGTAAAGATTTTTAAATGAAAATTTTGTAGACTGTAATGACTATATATAAATCTTGGACTAGAAAGAAATAATTATAGATAAATTGTGCCTTTCTGGAAAATATCACATCTGTCATTTATTTTAAGCGAATAGTCTAAAATTTACTTGCAAATTTGATTATCTTCATCCAATGAAGGTTATGATTTAATTTCCCAAAGAGGAAAATTGCCTTGGATTACATTTCAGACTCAATAACACAGGATGAAGAGAAAAAGAACAATTGATAAGTTATGTCTGCATAAAATAATTCTTATTGTTGATTCGTTGTCTAAACACAATGCATTCAAGGAATAATAATTCAGAGAAACCAAATGAAGACAAAACACAAGATTTCTCACGCAACAAAACACAATAAACATTCCTTCCCGTTTTATGAACCTTTAAATAAAATTAAAGATAATGTTAAGAATTTGTTTGAACCAATGAACTGAATCGTTGCATACCGCATCGTATTTTGATAAATCTTTAAAAAAAACTGTAAAATATTTAAATATTTCTGTATTTTCTTGTTCTATTTCTAAGCATTATTTTTGTAATATAACTGAGAAAAGCGTTTTTTAATGTGAAAGTACAGTTTGTATTATTTAAAGTTTCATGATATTCTATATTTCAGATAAAAAAAATATTTTTAACTGACGCGTCATTTGGAAATTTTTTCATATATTTGATTATTATTACTATTCTACATGTTTAGGAAGTAGCAAAAAAAGTATAATAGAAGCCTTACAATTTTCATTTAAAACTTAAAATGAATAAATAACCTCAAAACGAATATTAAAAGCATTTTGGAAACAAATATATAGAAGTTTCATTTTCCTGGTCTGGTATCAAGACTGCACACCATTATATTCTTTTCACTGATATTAAAAAGCTTGATAGAATTCTATTTGTATAAAAAAACAAAATGATAAGAATATAGAATGTGTTTCCAATTTTTTTCTCTTTAAACAAAAAAAAAAAAATGCATACAATTCAGTAATCAAATTTAGAAGGTAATACTTACATTGAAAAATAAGAATTAACGTACAAATATCAGGAACGTTGCATTCCATGCGATTTAAAGCTGAAATGACTTCATTCAGAATAATTTTGATTATATTTGCTTGAAATATATTCGATTGATGATGATGTCATATTATTAAACTTTTTGCCACACGCCAAACCCGTATTATATAACATGTATAGTTATGGCATCTGATGTTCATCATGCAATTTTAGTAATATGATGCAAACACCAATAGTAAAATATTATATGTAGTATATATATATTGCAAACAGATTCTGTTTGACTTTCTCGAAAATAAGTGGCCTAAATTCCCTTGGAATTTTAGAATGCAACAGTTTTAGAGAATATTTTATTGAGGGAGAAAGAAAATAAGATCACTAAAACTATTACATTATTACTCGCTTTAGGAAAAGCAATCCAGGTAAAACTTAATGGCCAATTTTTCTTATTTGTTTCATTTACAGAGAACAAATTAGAAATTATTTGTGACATAAGGCTTAATTTTTTAGTTACATCTTAACTATATATTTACAAAAACTTAATCTTTTCAACTTTTTCTTATACAAATTAAGTTGAAAGTGTGGAAAATTATTCGAATCACGACTGTTACAAGACACTTAAATAAATTATTCTGATTATCATTTTCAATTCAGAATTCAAGGAATTAATTATTAAGTAGAATAATAAACTTCCTTCCGAGGTTAGAGTTTTAGTCTCGTAATCATCAAACCACACAAGTTTTACATCGCCTTCATTATTTTTCAATACAAGATCTATTGATATTAGAATTTAGAGCCGAGATGTGGACAGAAATATTTCTTACTTCACACAAAACTTTTTTTTAAAAAAAAATATATCAACTACTACTAATTAAATTCTTAATGACTAGAATAAACCGAAAAAGAAGCAAATATTTGATTTTTAATTCCTATTATTACATAAAACTCTCTTCTGTTTTCTCTATATATAAGCATATTTCCAATACTTTATAAAATGCATAATGAATTTGATAATATCAGACTGGCCAAATATTATTTAAATAACTTCATTTTATAAGAACACTTTGCATCTTGATTTTTTGTTACTTACCGTTGCATATAGTTTTTGAAAGGAAAAAAAAACCCTCCCTTTAATTCCTAAAAGTAAAAAGGTAGCGTTGCTTGCTTCAATATAAAATTCCCACAAGATAAAAAGACGAGATATAACATTAATTATACTACCAGTAACTTTTTTCGTGTTTTCAGGACCTTACGCTACCTATCTCTAAGCGTAGCTATTTTCTTCTAGCAAGTCCAGAGATTATGCTTGAAGGATTACAGGTTGTCCATCTAAGAGTGCTGACAGGCTTATCCATCAACATAATGAGATAGCAACGGGAGTTCTCACACATTTCAGGTAACTTTTAATCACGTCTTAATCCAGAACCTTCGAGGCATCGTAATGATAACATAGATATACATGACATTTTCAAGTAAGCGAGTGTGAAAGAACATAAGTTTGCGTGTTCTGGCCTTAAGCTGCGTGCGATGCCTTGATAGATTTGATACATTTTTCTTATGAATGGCTACAGTATATGCAATTTTTTTTCTGCTCAAGATATGCATATCTTCATGTCGTTTCTTTCCCGAGTTTTTTCTCTAGATAATATGGTTAAAGAATGACACACGAAAATGTTCTCAGTTGTGTTGAAAATACATGCACAACCAGTTACTGATTCAGCACGAAACCAAACTAACAATAACATTATTAAGACTCAAATAAAAATTTTTAAAAAAAAACGAATATTTAGAAAACTTCTGTGGTGGTATGATGTTAAGAAATGTGATATAGAAAACACGTTACTTATCTAAAACCTGTCGTTCTCATCACTCAAATAATTAGCAGGTTAGTTACTTCATGAATATTAGTACTAAAACCAAATTAAAAAATGGTAATATTAACAATAAAAGTTACAGATAATTAAATTTAAACAAAATAACATGGAATTGATTTTAATGCAGCATGTACAATAACATTTTTAAAGAGTATTCATTTGTTTTAAATTATAATTTTAGGTTTGTTTTCATCAGTTTTTAAAGTATATGCACAACTTTCTAGCAATCATAGAACAAATTTTATAAAATTTTAACTTATACAAAAAAAATATTAAACTCGATTACCAAAGAGGGAAAATAACAATAACATAAAAAAGCTCAGAATTCAGAAATTTAACTATTCTATTATTAATTAAATACAAAAAAAATTCAATTCTTTTAACAAAAACTTTATTTGTTTTCTGAATTATTTCATCACACAAAGAAGCTTGAATATTATACTGTATTTTGAAAACAATATACAAAAAAAATGAACCGATTATATGTTACCAAAAAACCACAAAAAAGCTAAATTATTTCCCAAACAAAACAAAAATATATAAAATGGAATAAAAACATAAAAACAATAAACACGAAATACTTGCCCAACATCTTTTAAAAAATACATTTCTCAAAAACTCAACTGTTACCAAAATGTTTTTTCAAGCAAGTTCTTAAACATTTCGAACTTGGATTTTAAAACAAAATTTTTTAAAAATTATTTCGCATACAATTTTTAGCATATAGTTGTACATTTCATAACGTTAGAAATTATTGAAGTAAAATGAATAAATAACTTAAAAAAATACAAATATAAGTTTTAAAAATAATTTAATTTAATTTAAATTTTTTTCTGTGATTAACTGTTCAAGTTACTGAAAAATGAGTTCTGTAAAAAAGTTAATGAATTATCAGAAAATTAAATCTGTATCTACTCATTAATAAAATTATTCAAGAAAATTCATTTCAATACCAAAATAACAATAAAAAAATTCCATAAAAACACTGCGTAAAATTTATCTTCAATTTAAAGTTAATAAAAACTTACTTGTATAAATTTTGGATTTTAAAATGGTATGATACGTGGTACATCATTGAGATCTTGAGCGGAGAAAGCTCTATAATTTTTCATACGAATTCCATAAATATTTGTGATTGTTTCCAAAATAATCTTTGCTAAAGATAACTTTCATTCAAATAAAAAGAGAAGAATAGCATTTAATTCCATTTGATAATCGTCTGCTTAATTCGTTGCCAATAAATAAATTAGTCAGGAAAGTTATAAAAAAATTAATATTTTTATTTTCCTCAAACGATAAAATTACAAAAGAATAAGAAAAGAAATATTTATTTAAAATATAAAAAACCCGCAAATTTGAAAATGTTTAAGCAGTTGAATATATATATATATTTATATAAATTTCCTCTCTCTTCGTGAATAAATTGTAATGTTTTTCAGCTAAAGAAATTTTTGCATCTGCTTTTACCTCGCTTACATTTTTTTTTACTTTATATAACTGGCGTTGCCATTCTCAAATTATTTCCAGGAGAAATGTGGAACGCATTTATAAGAAATTAAATCTTGAGCAGCATTATAACATTTTAAAAAAATTTCAAATGTATTTAAGCATTTTTTTAAATGTTTTTATTGAAATTCCCATAATTCTGTCGTTTAATTAATCTTATATAATTTTCCCACTGAATTTCTATACGACACGTAATAAACACTTAATGCCAAATGTCTTAATATACTCTATCAACTGTTAAGAAAAGAAAATTATACAAGAAAAGACTTTAAACTCACATAAATAATATTTATTTTATTATTTATATTTGAATGTGTGATAATTATATTTATTTCAAACTATTAAGTTTCGAAAATACAAAAAGAAATACAACACAGCAAACATCCATAAAAAATTAAACAAAATTCTCCAACAGTGACTCATTGTTGCTTTGAATTTAAAAGACACGATACGACCCTAATGATCTTACATAATTCACGCTGAACATTTTGAAAAAATAAACAATAATAAAGAAACGCAAACAAACCCGCAAATTAACTGAAATGAATCCTTCTATAATGCAATAAGACTGCTTCTATGTTGTTGACCCTGTAAACTTTAGTTTCAATCACGCTATGTTATTTACGGTTTTTTTTTTTTCTTTTTTCACAAACGACATGGCGAATAGCTTCCAACTAAAAGACAGTCAGAAGAATAATTCTGTGACTGTAACTTCTTTGTTTTCTCGAGTCTAGCAAGTATTATTGCATTTTTTTAAAGTGATATTCTGTATGGCTTTCATAGTATATTCGCTATTCTTAAATACAACAAGGAAAAACAAGTAAATATTCATGAAGAACAGAGAAAATAATTATTGTGTGTGTTTAGGAAGGATAAATGAAGATGTTTTTCGTTTTCTTTTATGGTCAGAAATGGCAGAAGGGCAAATGAACTTAAAGATATTGTCATATTTTTTACCAACGCATAATAAAAGATGGCACACATGATGAACTAAAAAGTTAATAATTCATTTCCTGGCATGAACAATAAATGAGAAGGTAAGAAAAAGAAACGAACTTAAAATAAGTTATTTGTTACATTGTAATTACAATCTTTCTTTTAAAATTGTAGATCGTAATCGCATAAAATCTTTTGAAAATTGTATTTAGCCACTTTTTAACTATGCCTTATAATGAAAAATAATTAAAATCTATAATCCTTTTTTTCTGTAAAAAAATTATAATAAGAATAAAATTATTAACACATTTTTAACTGCATTACTTATAACTAAAAAAAATTTCTTGCTTTAATTTAAAGTTATCTTTGGTAACAATTGAGAAAAATGAAATATTTGGTGGGAACAATTTTAACACATAAAAACCTTTTTTATAAATGAAGTAATTTATTCTTAGTTTCAAATGAAGTCTAAATAGATCAAAAATTATAACATGATCCTGAATTCGACAACGTTTGTTACTTATAAGCATACATGAACTTAAGTTTTCCAAGTATCAAAATTAAGGACGACGTAATAAAGAAACTCAGAAAGAATATTTATTAATTTTGAGTCAAGTTAAAATGTTATAGTTACAAAAAGAAAGATTGCGACTTCACTAAATTTCTGTTTAACAGATTGACGTAAAGCTAAATAAAAAATTATTTGATTTAAATATATATTTGATTTTATATTATTTGCTTAAATCATTATTAAAAATGCAATGTTAATTGTAAGAATGCAGTTTTTACTTCGCTCTAATATAATTGATTCAAAGTCATTGTCTAATATAATCTACTAAAGATTTCCTTTTTTTTTCTTTTGAAGTATCTCTTAACGAGAATAATTTAGCATCCTTTTTGTTATTCGTCTTCTTTTGTGTGTTAGGATTTATCGATTGGTATTTAGCGTAAAATCCGCTGTAGCACTAAATAGTAAATACTATGAACTATATGATCTAGGAAATAAAGGATTTATGGATTTCATAAAGTGAACTATATGATCTAGGAAAAGTAAGATATGTCATTATCAAATAATATGAGCCAGTAAATATATAGTACTTCATTTTCAAATGGAAAAAAATGATTTTCCAAAAACTATAGAAAAAAGAAATTCCCCAGGAAACTTGAGCGTTTAAAAATAAGATATTAAAAATATAATAAACAAAGTAATATATAAATAAAAAAATAATATTTATAAGCAAAAATGTGATTATATTTTAACTAACTGTGGAATTGGAGTTAAAATTTTAATCTAAAAATATTTTTTAAAGCTGAAACTAAAAATAAATTTTAAAAATTTAATTTGCCATACTTATTTGAGTTTAAGCCGCCATCGATTCTAAGTAGCACCCCAAATTTTCAACATGTTTTTGAGGAAAAAATAAAAAAAAAATATTATAAAATGATTATAAAATATTTATGAAATTTTTAAAAAATTGAAAATGAGGACTAATAAGAAGTGAATAATTAATTTATTTTACAAAGTATTAAAACTTTTAAATGCATACATAAAACTGTAATTTTGCTTTAACCGTCATTCTCAATTTTCTCCATCCAACGAATTTTTCTGCCTTCGATTGAACCCCCACCCCCTCCGATTTTCGATAGGTTTAACATAGGGGGGGGGAGTGCGGTTCAGATTTAAATAAATAGGGGGTATTAAAAAAAATTTTAAAAACATTCGGAAAACAGATTTACAAAACATGATAGAAAACACTAAAATATCTACGGTAATGTATCTTTTCATTTTTTAAAAAAATATTTTATTTGACAATAAGGCTTCTCGTCATTTTATTAAAATTTTTAAAATAAGCCATATTTTTTTAGCTATACATGGTGTAGAAATGGGGTCTCCTTCCCTAACTTCCTTTGTATCCTACAAGATTTTGAAAACAAAATTGATCAAATTTAAACATAAATCTCTTTGGAACATTCAGCAATGTTCCTAAAAATAATAAGTTCCTTACAGAATTATTATTTTCCTCTTCTACCTCAAGTCGTAAAAATAAATTTCTTCTAAAAATGAAGCAAATGGGATGTCTTAAATTCCCACTGGACATTGACTTCTTTTGCAAAATGTATATATATCTAAATTCGAATCTCTGATCAGTCTTGAATTCAATGAACTAAGAAAAAATGATGAATGACAACACGAATTTATAATCCTTTTGCCATTCATCCCGGATATTATTTTAACACTAAACAATGAGACTGTATATTATTCCGAATTTATTTTGAAATATCGAGTTGTAGTTGAAGATTGCTTTGCTTCGTTTTAAGGATTATTCAGGAAATTCCTTATTAGTAAATAACAATAATTACGATAGACAAATATAGTCATATATAATGTAAGAAAGTCATAAAATATAAATTATACAAGCCTTAAGAAATGAGAGAGAAAATGTTAAGTAATTGAATTATTTTTCGTGTAGGAAGCGGTCAAAGAACTACGAAAATTTATTTATGAAACAGTTATGAGGAAATATTTTTATTGTCTCACAGAAATATTGAAAAAAAAATATGAATAAATAAGAAACTCTACAAATCTTTGGCTTTAAATAAATCAATAAAGCGGTGAATGACCAATTATCTTATTAGAATTAATACGACTTATGGAGAATTCAATCAATTAGTTCCGATATAAAAAAAGAAATTAATTAGCGAGTATAAGCTTTTTAATATTATATTTTAAATAATGTTATGTATAGATAATTTTGATGTTAACTACTACATGACAATTTAAATTTTTTTAACAACACATTAAAAGACACAAAAAAAATTTAAATATCAAAATGAACAAGAATGTTTTTGTCTTTTTGAAAAAAAAATTATGCTATTTTATCTCTCTTTTTTAATTATATTTTAAGGAGAAAAAATACCACAGTGTACCTCGAAGCATAAAAAGAAAATTGATACAAGTGAAATATATGTATGGAACAAAAACGCGACTAACATATTAGAGCAGTGATAAAAAAAAAGATGTTAAAAGAAAAGACGCCACAGACCATAACTCCCAACTGTCAGGCTGTGAGGTGGATGACTGTCAATTTAGTATTCTTCTGCTGTCTTGGACATATCTAGGCATTGGAGTTGGTCATTGGGGCTCTATTTGAAGCGATATTCATTGCAGGAAATAAGTTGTACGAGCTTTGAATTACTGCAAATGTGCTCATCAGTTAGCACAGGTAAGGGAATTTCGGGCCAAAAAAGTACCTGAATAATCTATCAGTATCCAAATAGACCAGAGATTCCCAAAGTGGTCTATATGGACCCCCAGGGGTCTATGACGACCTGCAAGGGGTCCACGACAGCAAAAAATAATTTTGGGGGGCCATAAGGTCTAAATGGGTGTCTACGATAACCTAAACCAGATTTACCTATTCAACAGCTTTATTTACTAAATTTACTGGGGTTAATTTGCAATTACAAGCATACATTTTATTAAAAAAGGTCCATAATTTCAGTGTTTCTTGCCAGAATCATGCTAAAGGAGTATAAAACTGGACGTCGTGAATTTTAACAGTTTCTCAATTTTCACAATCTGCCACAAAAATGGCGTTTTAATCAATGTTCAACATTTAAATGCCCTTTATTCAGGTTTTGAAACTAGGTTTGAGATATGCCTGTTATTTATTTCGAATTATGGAACATCTTAAGAAAATTTTTAATTGCTTTTCCTAGAGGAGGAGTTTCAGCGTGTGGTTGCCAATCACCAAACTAAAAACAGAAAGAAAAAAAAGAAGGATTGGGGGGGATCCTACTAACCGAGGTGATTGAGGGATAAACCTTAAAAGATTGATGCCAAACGTTAAAAATGTGTTATTGAAGCATTAGATTCATCCCACCCATTGAAAACATTTGTTTGTTGCTCAGTTACTTTATGTAGCATTTATTTTACATATTAATTAAATTTTAATTTAACTAATTCACATGTGTTTGTTTCTTAAGTTTTAAACACTCTACTTAACTTCGGTTATAAACAGAAAACGTTTAAAGTAAGTAGTGTTATACCAACTGTCAAAAAACATTTAAGTTGATACATTTGCAAAAATTTAATATTAGGTAAGTAGGGGTCTACACAAAACCGAAAAATATCGTAAGGGGTCTAAAGGACAAAAAAGTTTGGGAACCCATGAAATAGGCCTTCGGATTATTGATAGTTACGAATAGTGTTGTAATATTTGCATACCTTGTTATTTGTATGGCAACAGTAAAAGAACTATATATACTGGTGCATCTGGCATCATACTGTGTGAGTGAATTGAGTTGTAATAAAGATTGAAGTCAACTGCTGAAAACTTGTTGTTTTTGTAGCTATTACACAAGCACCATAAACTCCGTACAAATAAGTGTTTTGTGAAGATAAAATTTAACCACAAAAGGGGTTTGAATGTCTATCATTTCAAAATGAAATTCAATTATCAGAAAAAACTGAGCAATCCGTCCATGAAATTTATTAGAAACAGATACAGTGGTATACACAGACCTCTCTTAGAGGGGGGGGGGGTTATACTCCAAAAACACGTAGATGGAAGCACCGAGGTGTAATCTCTATGCCTAAAATTAAAATGTTGGTCTATGGAGGAGTGCCTCCCCACACACGTGTTCACCTCTAAACAGATAATACTAAGTTAATGACTTAGAATTTACGATAAGATAACATTTGTTAACTTCGGTAAAAATGTGAACAGAT
This sequence comes from Trichonephila clavata, assembly GCA_019973975.1. Lineage (NCBI taxonomy): Eukaryota > Metazoa > Arthropoda > Arachnida > Araneae > Nephilidae > Trichonephila > Trichonephila clavata. Next base: position 70,522 of record BMAO01033669.1, on the reverse strand, counting down.
GTTTGGCAATTATGGTATAAAACAACAAGAATTCAACTGTGGTATTTCATGAAATTAACAATCACCCATTTTAATCAAAGTATGTTCTTCCTGCGAAATAATTTTCCAAATACATTGTTTATTACATTCGAAATATGTTGTTGTTGTATTTGCAAATCTCCAATATTTAGCAGAGCTAAATTAGGTCCATGATCTTGCTCACTCGTCAAAAGTCCAAGTCGAGCATCGGTGAAAAATAAAGGTCTTGCTTGTCTAATTCTAGATAATCAAGGATGTGATTCGGAGTAGCCTGGGTATTGCTACACTTGATGCTTATTGGGAAGATCTTGCCACCGTTGGAGTAGGATAGTGATCTAAGGTGACCGTTGATTAATCTACTGAGAGATTACATTCGAAATGTAATTTCAACTAATGGCAATTATTTGAGTTCTTTCCAAAAAAAAAATAGCACCATATCAATTAATATAGTTATATACGTTTGTAATTAAAATACTTTATATTTTCTTTTCATTGTTTTATTAGGCTTAATTTAATAACCTACAAAATTTAAATTGTTTATACGCCCTATTTTTTCAGTATTTTAATAACCGGATGACCGTATTTCTTTTGCGAGAAGTATTCACAGATAAAATTCCCAATTATCATAGAAAATATTTTATATTTTTTTCCGTACAATTCTTGTTGGATATTAAATAATTCCAAGACAACTTTATGACTGTCAGGCGTGACAGTAAAATTACAGAAAATTATTTGTCACAACACAAGCTATATTCTCGAACATATTTTTCCAGAAGTTTCAAACAAACGATATAAATACACATAAGTAAATAAAAAATACAAATATGTTCGAAGAATAAATACGATAAAATGAGGAAAACTTGAAATGGTCCATTCTTATATCTCTTTGGAGTAGAATTATTACTTGGGGAGAAATAAAATTTTCGCGACTTTATTTTATATCATACTTCTGAAGTCCTAGAATTTAAATAAAATAAAGACACACGATGGATTATGAAGACAGCAGTGAACTTGGTTGCCTAGGAAACCTTTGTTGTTCATCTTCGATGGTTGCCAGGTTTCGAAACTGAACGAAAGTTTAATGGCGTTCATATGTATGCGTGTTAGAAATACTAGAGAATATATATTATTATATTGGTTTCTCTGCGCGCCTTCAAAGTCCTGAGGGAAGTTTATTAATAAAAAAGGGAAAGTCCAGGAATATTTCAGATGCACCACGTCGATGTTATATTCTTTTCCACCATCTGAATGACTCGAATGCAAATGAAGTTATTTTACCGCCATATTAAGAAACAAAGAAACCAAATAAAGTAACGCATGCATAACGGCAAAGTACAGCTTTTTTTCCAACAAAAGATTAAAAAACAGGGATTAATGCTTAGAAAAAATAACATATAAAATAAAGCTCTTCATTATTATTAAATTCAGTAAAATGATAATAATTTATTTTCAGGTATGTATCTTCTTTTTCCGTGCATGAAATATAAAGCAAATCTATTTGATGTGCTATTTTTAAACCTCAGTATTAAAAAAAAATCCCCTAGTTTATTAAATGTAAACTCACTAAGTGTAATATAAAAGTCTTGTTAAAAAATCTTAAATCTTCATCATAAAAATTCTAAAATAGAATGTTAAAAAGATAAGAAAATACCTAATTTGCAGTTTATTCTTTACATTTTTTTCTTATTTTTGTTCCTAATGTTTTTGTAATACTTTGCAATTTTTATAGGAATCGAAAAGGCATTTTCAAATAATATATAACAAATAAAGAAAGATGCCTTAGAAAATATTCTAAATCTGTTTTATTGCTTATTTTTAGTTGTTTCACTTACTTTTCAATAACTGCTTACTTTGGAATTGTATAACCTTGTCTTAAATAAATAAATTTCATAAAATAAACTAGAAAATATACTTTTATAATCTCTTATCTGAAGTACAGCTGATGAAGATATAAAAAGTGTTCATATTATTGCGGAGGAAGAATTTGAATGTATTTTGTCAATTTGGTCACATTTAATAAATTTGCATAATTATAATATGTATGTATGAATGTTAGCAAAATTTCGAAATAAATATCAGAAGTAAGTATCTTATACTAAGTATCTCATTCGCTGATTATGATGCCTAAAGAAAGTTTGGTGCAATGCAGTTTCTCTTTGAATATGAAATTCTATACATTCCTGTATTCATCAAAAGTAAGGGAATTCTTTTAGAATTTCTTTTTGGCACAATTACTACAACTTTCTACGATCCCAGAGATTTTCAAAAGATCTGGGGTATTCTTTTTTAAAAAGAAATGCCCCCTAGTTGAGGAAGGAAAATGTCTTTGGTTCAATAATTGCTATGTATTCCCCCTCCCCTTCTTGGAGCACTATTTTCTCATTTTCGAATTCTATATTTCCTTCTCTCTTCCCAGTAGTCGTTATTATTATTAAGAATTGAAAAAGTAGACGATATTAAAAAAATGCTTATTCTATTAGAACTTTATATTTTGTGACTTTTATTTTATATTATGCTCATTTTACTGACTGACAGAAAAGAAACTTTGATTTACTTAGGCAAACTGTACTTCTTGTTTGCTTCTTTTTTATTTCAGAGGTTTTTCTTCTTTTTCATGAATAAATAAATAAATGCAGAAAAGAAAATCGTTTGCATTATTTTTTTAGCTTTAGTTTCATTTATCGTCCATTTTAATGCATTGTTTTGTTTCTTTTTTCTTTTCCCCCTAAAAAATCGTTCGACACAGAATGTGTTAAGCTAAATAAAGAATATATTTTCCTTTTTTTTTTGAAAAATGCAAGAATCATTTTTTTTAGTAAGTCTCTTTTGTCACAGCATATATCTCAAAAATCGTACTTCCGTTTCTTCTTTCGGATGATGCTTTGTTACCGGATTTGTTTTCTTTTTAAAAAATCTAAAAATGCATTGTTACTTATTTCTTCTTTCTTTTTTATACAATTCACTGTTTCTCATTCTCTCACTCCGCGGAGTTCCAAATATATGCATAAGCAAAAATGTAATGAGACTTTCAGCAAAAGGCATACTTTTTGATGTTTTATTTTTTTATCTGTTTTGTTTGCAAAAATGAATTTCTTTTTCGGAACATTTGGTTTTGAATTCTTCAGGAATATCCGAGAAAGAAATTAAAATTTATTTCCATTGAAATGAAAGCAGGTTGCCACTACGGTTTCCCGCTTTTTTTGTCCCATGCTTCCGCTGAGAATCTTTTCTTAGTATTATAATCATTCGTGAATTCAAAACATGAGCTATGAAATTACACAATGCGTTTATTCTCTTTTGTTCATTCCTTTGCTATCTTGACACTGAATGCGCTTCAATTTCACAACAAAAACATAGAATTGTTATAATTTTTTACTGATTAGATTAAGGTACATTTGAGCCTTATAACAATGCAAAATTACATACTGAAACATCAGGGCAGCAAAAATTATATTCAATTGTTCGTCCATTCATAAAATGCTATTTTAAATCTAAAGATACATTTAATCAAAACTGAAAACTCTTCGAATCCAAATGATATTAATGCTTGCTTTATTTTTTAAATATAAATTCTCTAATCCAGTAATTAAAGTCTGTATAGGTCGCAAGTGTCATAAAAGAATCTCATTAATCTATCTAATCTGTGTTTTCCCTGCATTCATGTAAAATATTTGGACATTGTATTAATGTTAGTAAATTATTGCATAATTTGGTGCTTTTTCTTTTCGCTGGCGTAAATCTCGCCAAACAGATTTTATTGGCGACAACACATACACACAATGATAATAATATTAGATTATCTATTTTTGATGCATTATGAAAAAGACGTTACTGACAAGAAAAGACCGCGACTTGCTTTGAAAAAGTAGAGAAAAAAGGTTACCTGCAGGAATATTTCTTTTGGCAATTGTATCATTTTTGGCAACTTTATCACCTGCACCGGCAAAAGGGAAAAGTATCCATAATTTTAACCACAGTGTAATCGACAAATGATACTTGAAAGAACCTTTTATAGAAATGAAGGCTAGGTAGTATAAACAAAAGATAATCTGTATAACCTTTTTCTTCAACTTTTTTATTTTCTTTAGGAAAATTTATGCATCTGATAACTGTTAAAAAATACATTGGTATTGAAAATAAAAGTAATTTGCATATTTAGTGGAATTTCTTGAAAAGTATTGGCCTAAAGATAAAACATATGCTTCTAAAATTGAAAAGTTTTTGTGTCGATTACTAACGTGTACATGTACCTGCAAGCTGTGTATTTACAGAAAAATACTTTGTAAAGCACATGAGCCAAATTTGAGCTTTGTAGATCTCGGCAACTTTCATAACATTTTTTCTGTAACATTTGAAAAATATAAACAAGCTTAAAATTAGTAGCCATCTTATGAGTTTGGATAATGGAATGAAGTGGCAAATCATCGATAGATTTGAAGTAGTTTAATCTCAAGTATGTTGTGTCCAGTTACGGAGGCAATTTATTGATACCAGATTCGTACAGATAAGATAATCTAAGAGTCACGAAAACAAATAAAGATTGAAATTTGTCCATTAAAACGAGGTGTAGCAGCTTCTCATCAATCTCATAAACTTCATTTAGCCCCGTGAACTCAATCTTCAATGGCTACTGTTACCAGAAAACTAAATGAGATAGATTTGCTTTTAAGAAGACTTATTCTTTGCGTCTCTCTGACTTCTTCGCAGAGTTGGACCTGCTTAAAAATAGTTCAGAGAACCAAGAAGTTAGAGCAAGGATCAGTGCAAGATCGTTCAATTTCCTGATGAGTCTAGATTCAACTTAACTACTGAATCTCGACGTACTTTTATCTGAAAGGAACCCACTACATGTTCCTCATCATCCAAGAAAAAGATTAGTACAGCATCAGATGTTTGATGATCTTGGCAGGAATGACGTTGAACGGGTGCATATAATTTTACAAATTTTATACGTTCCGTGATTTTGTAAGATATAGGGATGAATCCTGTTTATACCTCATCAGGCGTGCAGTCGGCCTTGATATCGTGTTCACGAAGAATGCTACTCTAAATTAGACTAATCTTATCGATAAATTTCTGGGAAGTAAAAATATTTGCCGGATGGTTTGGTTATCCAGATCTTCAGACCATTACTCTACAGAGAATATAAGACATGCTATTGAGGAATCAATTACCATTCGTCTTCTTCGTCCCAGAACCATTCAAGGCCCCTAAACGGATTTTTTCCAGAAGGAATGAAATTGATTGCCGCGAGGGCTCATAAGCCCTCTTGCTTTCAAAATGAATTTTTATGAAAGCTGTATAACCGTATAAGGAGACCACATTCTATGTTTCCTCATTTTCTCTCTTCTAGATTTTTTTGCACTGATAAGCTGTACACGTAATCTCATGTGTGTGTACCATAACTATAAATTAAAAGTAAAAAACTTTTTTAAAAACAAGCTTTTATTAAAAGTGCTAAAAAGAATAAAATAAACTTTTCCTTTAAAACTTTTTTACTATCAACTTATAACTTCATTACACAATTGATATGGTATAAAAGCTTGTCGCAATATTTAAGTACTCGTATTTACTTAGTCTGAATTTTTAAAAATTAAATCAGTCAGGTCAAGTTATTTATTTTATTTGTTTCTCTACACAGGTAAATCTCGCGACAAGCTTTTATATCATATAAATTGTGTAATGACGTTATAAGTTGATAGTAAAAAAGTTTAAAGAAAAGTTTATTTTATTTTTTAGCGCTTTAAATAAAAGCTTGTTTTAAAAAGTTTTTTTACATTTAATTTATTTTTTACTTTTTAGTTATCGCTGACAGGTTTCTCAGCCTGTTCAACTCATTGAACGCTGGTTCGCCATCCTGGTTTAGCTGAATTAATTCTCGCAAAATGGTATTAGACTAAAAACACAATTTTTTTAATCTTAATTAAGCAATTTTTCAATCTTCATGCAGATTTTGGCTAACATTGTTCTACACACGAAAAAAAAAAGGTTTAGTGAGATTATCTTCATAAATGTCAAAGTTATTAAACGTTTAATTAAAATTTTGACTATTTTTGAAAAACAAAGAATATATTATTTATTTGAAATATTTTGAAGATAAGGGATGTATTTCTCTAACATATTAGAAGAAATATCTAGTTATTTATTAAAAAACTTCAAAAGGCATTTAAAGATTTGTTTTAATCAATAAAAGGCTTAAAATTCAAAACGCCTGTTGTAATCAAAAAAGCAAGTTTTATCAACTAATGATAATTTTTTGTTGGACATTGAATATCTTCTACGTAAGAATCTATTTTTTTAATTGCTCAGGTCATCTTTAAAAACTTGATTTTGAAAAAATAATTAACCATCGCATTATTTTTATACAGTCAGACCTCCATGTATAACGAACCTCTATTTTGGAAATTTCTCTATTTTAAGAACTTTTTCCTGGAACCAAGCACATATTACTCTTTTCTTCCTAAAATAACTGAAAATTTAACAAAATTTTTCTTCGAAGATTCGATTTTTTTCTCTCCTTATTTTTAAAACATTTCAAGTCATTTTGCAAATTACTCTCTTTTGGCACATTTTATGGATATCAATAACCTTGAGCTGGTTTTACAATGTACCTAACTCATCTAGAGAAACAAAATTGCCGTAATTTTTCAAACAAAAAAAACTCAAATAAAATTAACAGATTCTATTTGTAATTAAATTTAAGGACACATGTCGTAGTGTGTGTTTAGATTACTGGTGATAAAATGAGGTATATTTAAATTACTTGTAAGCTTAAAATTAGAAAATTTCTTTAAAAAAAAATTCATTCATTTTAATATAAAATTATTTCTTAATTGAAAATACATTGCATTTCTGGGTAATATTTTTCTCTTATTGTTTTCCTAGCGGATTCCTTTTTGATGGGTAAGATATATAAAAAAAAATGATCCTTCCGATTCTGTAATTATTTTTTGTCTGGGTTTCATAGATTAAAGTTAGATAAATTATTTTAAAGAATTTCCACAATACTCCATCTCAGTTTAACTTGGCAGCGTTGAGAAAGGTATTTAATGTACCAATCTACTTGAAAAACAGCTTTACTTTTTTTGTTTTGGATTTAAATCCAAGTAAATAGATAGAAATTTATAAAAAAAATTGCATACATTGTAGAAATTAGATCATTTTTTTACGTTGTAGAAATGTAATTTTTTAGACAAAGTTAATTAATACAGTCAATGGCGCAACGTTAGGAAATTCCAGTTTGGCTGAAAACCGATTTTCGACGCCAACTTTTGTCATTGTTGTAATAATAACATAATTACAACAATGCAGATGTATCGAAGTTGGCGCCCAAAACTAGTTTAACGTTTTTAATTAATATCTTTTTATTTAATTGCAATATTGGAATATAAATGGTCAAAACATGCATTGTCATCCAAACTAAACGTGTATACAAAATTTCAGCTCAATGTGGTGAAGATATCAGCTTCAAAATTGAGTTGCAAGATTCCACCCGAACAAATTACATACATACATACAGTGTAAGTTAAATAAAAGCTTGTAATAATTATACGGTGAACTTTTTATTACTATATTAATCTATGTATTTTATAATTTTATTAAAATCTGTTTAGTACCCCATTATGGGAATAATCAACTAAAAATGAAAATTTTCTTAGTTTTGTATACTAGCATATTAGTGTGAATGTATAGCTCTTCAAAATGGACTATCATTAACTTCTTAATTCCTTTGATATATATGTAAATGATAGTTATATCGAGTGATTGAAAGTATGAGAGTAAAATATGTATACAATCGAAAATCTTAAAATTTTAATTTAATAAGCAAATATGAATATAAATTTTAAAAAGTCAATAATTTTTTTAAGTAGAGCTGAGGGCAAGCCATAAATACAATTTAATTATCCATTATATTTATTATACAATTTACAAAAACAATTCATTAAGTAGTTATTAAAATCTTAAAATTTTAGTTTAATGAGCAAATATAACTATATACAACTTTTTTAAAAATAGAGCTGAGGTAGACACAATCAAACATTTTAAAACTCAATTTAAAAAATTAAAGTTATACATTCATTACATAGAAAAATTTATATATTTATATACACACAGATTAGACAGTTCTCAAATCTAAATCAGCAGATTACGAAACGTTAAATTTAAAAATAGCAAATAAATCTTTCTTGTAATTTATTGAATAAAAGTTATGAAGTTTTATAAAAAAAAATATAACGATTTTTAAGCATATTTAAAAGTTTACTATCATTTTTCTTTATTTAGCATAAAATTATAATTCTTCTAATCCCCAGACACAAATTCGTAACTGGTGCTTCAAAAATATTCAAATTAATCCAAACATTTACATTTAAAAAATTGTTTTAAAAAACTCCCAAAAATATTTAAGAAAAGTGGCTTTTAATATACAAAAATTACGAATGAAAAATAAAAGTTCAACGAGCAATTTTCTGATAAACATTTTGCCTCAAAATCGAACAGTATGTAAATAATGGACTCCATGTCAGTAAAAAATACTTGTTTTAAAAATGTTTTTCGAATATTCGCTTAAAAGCTTCGAAAAAACGCCAAACAAAAAAATAAATAAATAAAAAAATAAATAAATAAAACACCAAACGATTTTCACACAATTTCGGATGCATTACATTCCCGTGACGTTTCCGAGTCGCTCATAGTTGCCAATCGACAAGGAGAAAAGCTGGAATTTTAATTAAAACCCAGAAAGTATTTCAGCGATGAAGATAACTAGCTTCTCCCTTCAACAAGTGACTGTTCTTTGTTTCTAAATTCTTTTCCGACATAGAACAAGGACTTTTAATGAAATTCTGTAAACCCCACAAGAAATGTCTTTACTTGAATTAACTTTGCTTGTCATAATGTAAGAATGTTTTACTTTTATTTTTTAGTTTGTTGTGCTCGTCTTCTTTGGAATTATGGAATAATTTATCAGGGACTTAGCTTCCAATTTTGCTATGGTAATTTTACTTTAATAATATGAAAGCCTCGCGGCCGCTTTTATTAATTTTTAGCGGGGATTATCATATACTTAGGAACTCGAGGAGGAGTTTGAAAAAGATATTCCTAATTTTAAATTTAAATTACGACGACTTGAGTTCTGAAGTGAAAAATAAAATTTAAAAACACTTGGTTTTTCTTATAAGTAAAAGCAGTATTTTAATAAGTTATATTATAATGTGACACTTTAAAAAAAATGTTTAGAAAAAATATATTTAAAAAAAAAGAAAAATTAGGAAATGCAATAAGAGAATACAAAAAAAGCATTTACAGCAACAAATTTGAAATTATATCAATACTTTTTTTACAAAAAAGTCAGATTAAATAATTATTACTTTTTGTAGTTCCTACTTTGAGATTTCAAACTATTGATTAAATAAAATATTTAATATAATCTTGTATTAATTCAGTCTAGTATTAAAAATATTAAAATATGAATTGCTTAGTAACACTAAAAACATTTTTGTTATGTATCGATGTACATGAATTAATATCTATCGATGTAGTTAATCTTTATCATACACACAACTGATGATTTAAATTCTACATGTGCTTTTGAGATAAATATTCTTAACGTTGTTCGTTACATAATGAATATTTTATTAATGATTCTTTCGTTGATGTGATAATTATTTTATTATTCTAAGACTCATTTTATGTCTATTTCAATAATTGTTTTACTGCTCTTTTCATAAATCTATATGCCTTTTTGGCCTATTTAAGAGTATATTGTAGTCAAAATTTAATTTTTTGTATACATGTCTAATAAGTGAACAAGTAATAAAAATTTAATTGATAAGAATCTCTTAAGAGAATATTCTTTTTTTTCTCCTATACATAATTTTATTTAGTTTTAGAATCTTTTCTAAAAAAGACTGCTTTTAAACAATGGCTTTTTGTAAAGAAAAAAAAGCTTTTTTTGAATTCACACCTTTTTGTTAATACAATTTTGCGATCAGACAACTGTAGGTTATGAATTCAGTAACAATAGCGAGAAAAAAAAACTCTAATATGATTTCTCAGCACAGTTTGTAAATTAGGTCCTATTAAAAATATAAAAGATAAAGTAATACAGGCGAATACACTCAGAAAAGAGTTTAAGAACATCTGCACAAACATTCAATCCTAAGAATAATTTTTAAATTTTATCTAAACAATCATTTAAAAAAACAAATTATTCGCTTCTGGCTGCTTATGAGCCGTCTCAAGGCTACTCAAACACCTGTTCAATTAATAATAGAAGAATTTATGGAATATTGTGTCGTAATATTGGAGAAAGATAAATTAATATGTACAGAAAGATGAACCCAGTATTCAGAGAAAAACACGCACATTGCTAAGAGCTGAATGAATTAAAATGCGTTCCCTCTCTCTTTAAAAAGTGTAAAATTTATATTAAAAAGTGTTTCCGATTTTTCAAAATTCTTTTCATTTTTTCTAGAAAAACAATAAATATATGGAATAAAATGCCTTTTTCCATATGAAATAATAATGTCAACTGTAAAATATTTTTAAGGGAAGTAAAATATACAATAAGCACAAGTCATTTCTATTATCTAGATCTGAACTTTTAATGAAGACGCCTCCTTACATAATATACACCTACTCTGAAGGAAAAATTATATTGCCTTACAATAAATTTTATATAAAGAATGATTCTTTTTTCTTTTTATTCATAATCATTTTGAAAAATAATTAGGGCTGCTGCGTTCTTATGAATGGACTATGATTTGATAATCAGAAAAATGCAAACTAGAGACTTGAAACTAATAAATATACAGAGAAAACCTGGCTTGAAGTAACAGTGCTCTAGAGCAGTGGTCTCCTAAGTGTGATGCGCAAAGAGATCACTGGAGGGTACGCCGAAGGGGGGAGCACGATCACTTCCGATTGTTTGATTGTATATCACATGAATATATGAACTTCCCTCGTTGGTCGCTCAGTATGATTTCGGTAATGTCTGAGGAACTCAACGTCATAAATGCACCTGCTAAAATGAGCAAGCACAAAAAGACATGGGAAGTTGAGACTTTGTGTGGGGGTGGGGGATATATCAAAACACATAAGAAGAAACTTCTACATATTTCTCACCTAATTCAAAATGTAAATTTTTAATTAGATTTAAATGTTTGTACATAGTTTGAAATAAATAATTTTATTTTTGACTACATACTCGCCCTCCCGCACGCATATACAGGGTGGTCCCAAATTCATGGTACAAACTTTAAGGGTAGGTACAGGACATAGTAACAATAATTTATTGTATAGGAATACAAGGGCGCAAGTGGGACACAAACATAAAAAATAAGAGAAGAAAGGAAAGACAAATGTTTATTGCAAACGTCATTGACAAGTGTAATATTTTCATTAACTGTTCAAAATTGCGCCCACTAGTATTGATACATGCTCGACAGCGTCAGTGGAGCGACTGGCGTATACATTCAAAGATTCCAGGCATTTCACATACACTTGCAGCAGCTTCGGATATTCGAACAACGAGATCCTCATCTGAGTCAAGTGGAGTAGCATAAACAAAATTCTTCAGATGTCCCAATAAAAAGGAATCGAGGCTTGATAAATTGGAAGACTAGGATGGCCAAGGGACTGGTCCAACACGCCCAATCCATCGTGCCCCAAACGTAGCATTCAGTTGAGTGCGCACATCGCTCTAAAATTCTGTGATCTAGCATTCGTCGATCAGAAAACTGCGCGTGATACATTCGTAGCGTAGATCTACCGTTATCATTTGCGCTGTCGTACATGTATTGCATGTCTGCTTTTTTGGCATACGTAGACATCAGCACATTTGCAAATAAGGCTTTCCCCTACTAAGATGCATCGTGTAGAACGGCTGCTAGACATCTACTGCCCCCTGGCGACAACGCAACCAACCGATAAATCCATTTCTCCTTTCTTTTATTTACCTTGTTTGCGCCTCACCTCATTACTTGCGACCATACATTCCTATACAATAAATGGTTTTTACGATGTCCTGTATCTACCATTAAAGTTTGCACCCCGAATTCGGGACCACTCTGTATATGTGTATGTATGAGTGTGTGTACCCCATTTAACAATACATGGAATACAACTTATTTCTATTTTCATTTTAGAGTAAACGATCAGAAAACTTTGATCGCCTTACAGGAGGGCTCTATACGAAACTTATCAGAGATAGATCTCGTTTATCTATAAAACAAAAAACACCGACTGTGTTGTCAAATAATACTTTAATTTAATGCTTTCAAATTCAGAAGAAATGGAAAGGCCAATCAATTTTTTAATCAAGTTTTTCTCTTATCAGCCGAATAAGTAAATCAACTTCCTAAAATGGTGTCAATTTAAAGTGTTGCATTTGTTTCGCTATCTATATGCATTTACGTTTTAAGAAACAGTTTAGTTTTTCAAAGAATTATTTTTAAAACTTTTAAATTATACTACATAAACAACGAATAGAAATGAAAAAATAGTAACAATGTCTGTTAGTTTCGTATCTAATATTATTTAACACCCTTTTATAAGCTTCACTTGTATGTAACGGAATCTTTGTAATCAATTTCTATCCCCCTTTAAAAGGTCATATTAATTTGAAATTTTGCACACTTGTCCAGGACCGATGACAATACAATAATTTAATAATTTGGTTCCATTGTCCTGATCAAGATCATCAGGAATAATGATTTCTCATAATCAGATCCCATCCCGCATCTGGAGACTAATTTCAGATCCCTTTTCCATATTTGGAGACTAAAAGATTAAATTACAACTTAGTTCAACTAACTATAAGGGTGCTTTTTAGTTTTTTTAAAACTGTAATTTATTTATTTGGATAAATTTTACTTAATTTTCCCCAAAAGTTTTTTATGAACACAAAGAAATATTTTTTAATCATATTTCTAATAATAATTGTAGAATTAGTACCTACATTAGCAGCATGTGGATTCAAGCATGGCATACATTATAAGGCTACAAGTATATAAAGAAAATTGAAACGCAAAAGAAAACATCGGAAGGATACGAAAGAAAACAATAATTTATAAAAATTATACATTCTAAAGATAAGTCTGAAAATAATTTCGTCCTTCCGAAGTTCTTGAATTTTTCTGACAGAAGCTAGAACTTCATTTAAGCTATTTTATTTTCAGAATTTTTCTTATAAAAATAATGGCAAAATAATTTTTGTTCCCAAAAAAATCTTTAAGTTTAGAGAGATTATTATTATTTTAGAAATTAAAAATATCCTGATATCTGTGATGATGCATACAGAAAATTGCTTTCAAAACATTCTGAAGTCAATTGCATGTTCTTCAATCGTAAGTTTCTTGCATAAACTGTTAATTTTATCAACAAAGTCTAGTGAATGTTAAAAAAGGCAAATGTTTGTGTGATCATTATGAATAAAAAAGCACTTGAACTTCTTTGAGGATATGAATTTCTTAGCATTACTTTCTTTTCTTATAAATATAACATTCTCCAAAAATATAAGTGTTTTCCTTTAAAGAGAAATTTTTACGAAAATATCTTTTCCAACATAAATATATGAAATAATTTTTCCTATGTCAAAAGCAATTTTAACCCAAAGCAATTTTAGATGAAAGAAATATTTTGAAGTTAAAGAAGCTTCTTAATTGTTTTTTCACGCGAATGGATATTCATAATATAAACAATTTAATGTTTACTTTTATATTACTGTTTTTTATTTACCATCAGACAGTAAAACATAAAATGCGGCCTAAATAAAAAAAAGGAGAAAAGATATGAAAAGGAGACATTTTATGGCGAAAATATTTAGGGAAAAATTCAGCCTTAAAAAGATAAATTAAAGAGTATTAAAAAAAAGTACCTCCCCATAAATATTCGAGAATGCGTAATGAATTAGTAATTTTATGTATGATCAATTTAATAGCCATATTTATTTAGTTAAATAATTAAATCACGGTCACGGGTAGAGTATTTCTATCTCGCAATCTCTCTCTCTCTATATATATATATACTCGTATATACACTCTGACGAAAAAAATCCCAACACCTCGAAAAAATTATTGTAGAGTAATGAAATTTGGACAATGCAGTTGACTAGTTAACATGTTTGATTGATTAAATTTTCAACATCACAGGTTAATTTAAGCTCAAGAAAATTCATTTCAACTGTGAAATGCTGTTACATTAATAGCTGGTATAATCTCCAGAATTTTGAATGCAAGCTTGCAAACGTGCATGCACTATGTCATAAAGGTGCCGAATATCATTGTGTGGTATGGATTCCCATGCTTGAGTCAATACTGGGACAGTCAATGTTGGCTATGGATGATGCTGGAGTTGTCGTACAATGATATCCCATATGTGCTCAAATGGAGACAGTTCTGGTGATCTCGGTCAAGGTAATATGTCAACACTCTGTAGAGTACGTTGCGTTGTAGCAGCGGTGTAAGGGAGAGCGTTATTCTGTTGGAAAACTCTCCCTTGAATGGCAGTACTATAGGTCGAATTATCAGACTGACGTACAAACTTGTAGTCAGTGTGTTTGGGATAACCACGAAAGTGCTCCTGCTGTCATAGGAAATTGCGCCCCAGACCATGACTCCAGGTGTAGGTCCATCAAGTCTAGGCCACAGACAGTTCAGTTGCAGGCGTTCCAATGGCCTCCTTCTGGTCAACACGCGGCCATCAGAGGCACCAAGGTAGAACCTGCTTTCATCAGAAAACACAAAACGATCTTCACTCTATCCTCCACTGAGCTCTGGCTTGACACTACTGGCATCGCAAACGGCAATGGCTTGGAGTCAGTGGAATGCACGTTACAGGGCGCCTGGCTCGAAGCTGTCCTTGAAATAACCGATTTCCAACAGTTCGTTGTGTCACTGTAATACCTGCAGCTCGAATTTCTGCCCCAGACGCAGTACGATGCACCACAGCCGTACACCGCAGACGGGGATCTGCCCTCTCACTTGAGGCAGTACCATCTCTTGACCACTGCTCTCAACAATCATGCACAGTGGATACATTCCCGCCAAATCTTTCTGCAATATCAAGGACAAAAAATCCGCCTTCTCGTAGCTTTATTACACAGCCTCGTTCAAACTCGGTAAAGTGTTGATAATGGCTTCTTCGTCTTCTTAAAGACATTCTTGGCTAACATCAACTCAATACGTCAAATTTCACAGACAAATAACGCTCACGAACTTTACATCTCGCATTTAAAGCAACCTTAATTTGCAAGTTCTGAGTAGCGCTACTAAGCGTTAAAGCGTGTACTTAAGCGCGAAATTTGAATTCATGTCATCTTTCAGATGTATAGACACACCGTTTATCTAACACAAGTCTCTCTTGGTGTTGGGATTCCTCCCCCCCCATTAGTGAGTATATGTATATATATGTGTGTAGTAGTAGTTAGAGAGTGGTATGTTTTATTTACTTATTTACTGTTTCCATAAGCAGATTGTGACTGTCACTGTTTTTGGAGTGATAAGGAATCTTGAAATTATTTTTATATCTTCATTTTATTCTTTTGATGGACACGCGCATAACACAGGTAACACAAAGGACTATTTACAAAGACGATGGACAAACGGTTTTATAACATAATAAACAAATACCAGCCGGCGAATTTCCTGGAAATTTTATACAGAGAGGCAACCGGAAGTTCTAACATTCATATGACTTCCGTGGACAGATCTTGTGATTGATGGAAATATATTGTACGAGGTGATTATGATTGATGGAAAGATATAGCACGAGTTGATTAAGTAAGGTATAGTTAAAATACGCTGAGTTTTTAATTTCTAAGAGATAAATTTGTGCTTACATCCCGTTAGGCGGGTAAGCTAACAGTTAATTATTTACTCGGATGTCCTGGAGATCAAGAACATTACAAATTGATAAGTGTTTAAGATGAAATTAACTTGAATTATATTACACACACACGCACACACACACACACATATATATATATCCTTTGACTTCATCATATCCTTATGGTTAGTATTTTTTCATGTAAGTTTTATCCTAGTTTTTCCTATAGTATTTTTTTTCTTAATATTCTTCTCTATGAGAGAAACCTTATTCTCTATTGATATTTTCATTTTATTTTACTGTCTGGTATTTTTTTCATGTGTGATAGAAATAAGCCTAATTTTTCAACATGGCTCTGTTTTTCTATTATGTCGAAAATTTCTGCTGTACAGAGAAGGTGGTACCATAAAGCAGCTTAACCCTAATTCACTGGCCTAATTCAGCGATAGCTTTAGAAATCATTATAGGTCTGCATTTTAGTCCAAAGACCCATTCTGTATCTTCAATTGTTACGTTTCTTGAAATCCAATTTCTTTCTTTTTTGGCCTTGTAGGTAATACAACTTTTTCACTAATTATTTTATTTTATTTTATTATACTCTATATATATGTATATGAATTTTTGTAAGATTTCATATTTTTTAAGTGAATAATTTTTTTATTTAAAAACTACGTTACCATTTAAAATTGCCTTATTACTTCAATAAAAAGGATTCATTTCTACATTTGTAGGATTTGATTATTTATTAACATAACCTTTTGAAGTGGTACAAGGGCTATTGGTGATAGTCCTCATACTTTCGAACCACGTTTCAAGTAGGTAACCACATTAGCCTAGTAGTTATTGTCACAGACTCGTAACTGGTGTATTCTGAGTTCGAGCCGGGTGTCGCGTAAGACCTGCCTTGTAGAGGGGCTGATGTACGTTAAGTCTGTGAAGCTTAAAGTCCTCTCATTAGCGTGGTGTGAAAGTTTGGAGAAGGGGTATCGGGTAAGGTATCGTCCTCGACAGTGATTCAAAATTACGAGGTTCGTTTCCATTATCCTTCGTGTAGATTTTTGTGCGATGTTAAGAAGCACTCAAGCTCTCATTCATGGTTCACGTGAAGAGGGCGTACCCTGAGCTACTTCATTCATTCTCTAAACTTCTCAACGCGCCAACGTAAGGTTTTTGTTCCTCGACAGATTTGTTTTAAGGAACACATTTATTCGTTTATATTTTATCACTCTTTTTACTTTTTAGTATAAAATGTGAGAAGATATAAGTATTCGAAAATTACTGATAACTTCATGTCTTTTAGCATTTATATTATCCATATAACTGTCACCTTTTTTAATCAAATTTTTCAAATTTCTTTACTGTGAATGTTACACGTACTTGCTTTTCATTACTAGATACATTTCTTAAGCAAAATAAGAACAATAGTATATTAGCAAGCGACTGAAAAAAATTGCTCTGAACTGCATTAGAAAAACATTTAAATAAATTACACAACAATTAAAAATACGATGAGATATCTACCGCATAATGCTAGTAAATAAACCCAACAGAGAGCAAAATTCCATAATACTCCAAAAGCTGAACGAAAACTTGAATCTCAGAGTTTTAAAATTTGCGGTTAAAAAACAGTCTGAACTTTGGAATTTTGGGTTGTTTCAAGTTTTCCCGCCTTAAGTTTAACGAGGATAATAGCAACGATCACACAGTAGGCCGTATCACGAAATAAACGTTTGAAAAGGCGTTTTTTTTTTACCATTATTACTTCCGTCCGTTCAAAAAACCAACGGTCTCATTTAAGGCAAAAAAAAAAAAAATTCTCTACATCACGTTTATACCATTCAAATAAAAAAAAAAAAATGTGATGAACTCCGTGATTATACGCTATTTTTTCGCCTTGAAACCACACACATTTAACTGTCGGAAAGAATAAAAAAAAAAAATATGTAAAAAGAACATTTTTTATATATTTTTTATTATTTATTTAGTCATTTATTTCGTCTGCAGTTAAATGACCACAAAACGAACAAACGCTCTCCGCGGAGCCCCGCAGTCTGCTTGATCTTCAAACCAAAACGAAACTAGTTCTAGAAAAGAAAACGATTGGAGGGAAAGGGGTGGGGATAAGGAGAAGGAGGTCGTCTTCTCAACGCAGGGTCTGTGCAACAATGAACTGGCTGTGGATTACGTTCTTTCGTAGTTTATTCTCTTTTACTGTGTGTTAGTGATGTTCCATCGAAAAGTATTGTCGGGAATGTGTGGAGAGGTATTTCATATGCAGTGCTTCCTCAAATATATTTTTTCTAATCGATTATTTCATTGAAAACAAAATAAAATACAGTCAAACCCCGATTTAACGAATTCATCGGAACCGAACATTTTGCTCGTTAAATCTGGGTTATTCTTAATATCGAGGTACAAACAAAGGACAAATTTTTTGCACTTGTCTTTTAGGAATTTAATAATATGTAGTTACTCAGAAAACATCCATAGTTAGAAATTACACGCTTTTTATTCATCAGCTAAAAATACCATTAGTGAATTATTACGCACTAGTTAATTGGAAATTTTAAAATACTGACTAATAGATGTTTAACAATATTTTTGATTCCTGACTTGAAAGAGTTCTTTTTTCGACTTTATGTAGAGAAGAGAAAATACTGCGTCACTTACATTTATCTGCATGAGCTATATTTTCACAATTTCCATACAGGCCTTAGAAAATGCAACAGTTTTGATAAGAGTTTCATTATCAATTTCTGCGTCAGAATCATTATTCATTGGTTCCAGCAAATCAACAATTTCCAGAGCTTCAGTTGCACAGATAGGTAGTCCTTCATCAAATGGGGAAAAAATCCGATTTTTACTAATATAAACTAATTAAAAAATTTTCAACTGTTGAAATAATTCGTTAATTCGGGGTTTATTATTCGTTAAATAGAGGTGTTTGCCTTCATTTTAATCGGGGAAAGAAAAAAATTCGTTACATCACGAAACTCGTTAAATCGGGATTCGACTGTACTCTCTAATTAGTAGATTGAGAAATATGGGGAATTTTTAAAAAAGCCTGAACTTTTTGTTTGTAAGACATACTAAAAATTATATTGGGCTATTCAGTTTAATTCATTGTAATAGTCCATTTTAAATGCACTTGGTAAATTGGTAATTTACTTTTCTTATTGTGTGAGTTCCATGGTTTAAACTGTATAGATTAATTGACATTATTTTAAATTTAAATAAAATCTGAAGTCTTTCTTTTTATTTATGACTATTATTAGTATGAGTGCTTTTTAGTGAGTCCTCGTGTTTATGAAAGCAAGATAGAAAGTTTATATTTTAGTTACCCAAATTATTATTAAAATATATCAATAATACCTTGATTTGATCTTTCTATGGAAAAAATCATACTTAGTTTCTTTTCTTCTTAACTCGGCAAGGATGGACAATCTTTTCCTTTTATTAAAAAAAAAAACATTGAAATACTTGAGTAATTTATTAAATATGACATTCTAAATACCCAGTTAAATATATTTCAAAATATACAAGGAAAAAAATCTCTAAGTTTATTATAACAGCGGTTGTAACATGCTAGCCATTTACAGAGGTGGTCATCACAGGATTAACAGCATTAGATTTATACCTACTATTAACTTTCGCTTTTAGAAGAAAGAGTTTACTAAAAAGGACAATGTGATGAAACAATACACAGCAAAAGTGCCGAAAAGTAAGGTTTGCATTAAAAAAATTTTTTCGCTGGCATAATCACATTTTTTAAAGAGGAAAGAGGGGGATCAAATTGAAATTTCTTATTTTTATCTCAATAGAAATCTCTTTCTCACCTCAAACTAACTAGGTATCATTTTTAAATGAAAATTTCTTCACAATAAATATGACTTTAAATACATAATCAAATGAACGGCGTAGTAATAAAATTATCTTAATCGATGTTCACTTTTTAATAGTAAGTATTATAAGTAAAATGATACCAATAGTTTAAAATGAAAATAATACCTTAATTTACAATAAGACACTAAGCTAATACTATTGTTAAGCCTAAATCTAGCATGTAGTTGTGACAAAACTTACGGGTGAAAAATTATAATTAAAATAATGATAAAAATACAACTAAGGAACAAATTCCAACCTTTAATCACATCTAGGTGCAATGCGGCCTCAAATGATCAAGTTTCAAAGGAAAAATTAACAATAAATTTATATCGTGTTTTTCTATGTTTTGATCAACATTACAGCAATAGTCAATATAAATAGATAAGTCTAACATAAAGAGAGATTTGATTCAATATGTCATAGAGTTGGGATTGTGATAATGAAGGCGATAATTGATGTAGAGATATGATCAGTTTGGTTGATTGATAATTTATTAACGTCTCATTCAGGGCTATTGGCAAGGGACCTATTAATTTTGAACTATGATCAAGTGACGACGACACCCCAGCTATAGCAATTCAGTCTCCTAATTTCCACACTATGCTTCTTTGAGAACTTTGAACATTCATAGAAACAATGTTGGGCACGAGTTCATGACCATAGACTATTGGCTACCGTGCTTTTTTGACTGATTTGTGAAGCTGTTTTTCGTGAGGCTAAAAATCGTCCGAGCACCCTTCATAGTACATATATCTCTCGATGAGAATCTCTGCCGTAGAGAGCCACAACTGTTCCTAATGCTGCAGATATATATATATACTTCATCCCTAATCGAACAGAATCTCGGTAACAAGGTATTATCCATTAGGTTGATGTCTTTCTAAAGAAATTAGGAGCCTTTAGAGTTTTTAAATATTACTTTACTTTTTTGATGATGAAATACTGGATAAAGCTCAGAACATCTGAAACCGTGTGTGTCATTAATCAAAAAAATTTTTATTCATTTATTAAATGCTTGACCATTGACCACCAGATCATCAGTCAGCGAGCTCTCCAATAGTTTCCTACAACACAGTCCAAATTCTCAAGTGCAAAGCACACGTTCAAATGAGCAGCGTCAATGTGAATTGTACAGAATCACACATGTTGGCGCCAGTTGGTGAGAATTCCTTAGTATAGATTTAGCTCCGAGCTAACTGTTTCAATCTTTTTGTAATCAGTTCGAAAAATATAGCGATCCCATATGGTTGGAATCCGTTTTGCTTATTAAAATTTGTTAAATTTACAGTCCATTTAATTATTTTGAACAACATTTGGTAAATTTAACAAATTTTAATAAGGAAGGAATTCTCACCAACTGGCGCCAACAAACATATAAAGGTGAGGCAGTCAGAGACGTCCTAAGGCATGGGAAAACTGGGCCTGGACCCAAGGCCTCGGCTACAATGGGGGCCTCATCTCACTCTCGACTCAGACTTAATAAGATCATGATTCGAATAATTTCAAGGGTCAAATGTTTCTTTTTCTGGTTGTATTCTCCGAAAAACTGGGAAATTAGGGCAATATGTAAACTGGCTAGATGTGATGACCATCATCCATGCTTAGGCCTAAGCATGGACGATGCCTAACCTATCACCATCCACCATCATTACTTATTCGGTGAAAAAGTGGCAGTCGGTCCAGCCATTTTGTGCGACTGTAAACCAGGTACATTTATTTGTTTTGGATTATTGTCTGTACGAGTATTTGGCAACGTATGGTATGTGCTGTCTACTTTTAAGGGTTGTAGATGGGGCCTACATTTGTGTAAGGGCCCAGGACCTATTTTTGTGTAGGGGTCCAGGACCTGAAGAAGTCTTAAGGCATTCCTGGAGACAATCAGATTAAAACGAAACAATTAAACACAAAGGCAGTCATGTCCAGTCAATAGCCTAAACTCAGTCACAACAGCAGCATGATTAGAGTCTGATTAATCAAAAATTAGACCACTGAAATTTTATCGAATTGCTGCTGTGAAAATTTATGTATCATCCAATATGTCGTCCACGCTTTGAAACCAACCTAAATCAATCAAGAATTAAAATTTATCGCAACCCCACCCATGATTATAAAAACCCAGGAACATAATTAGATTATTTTCAACTCGACTGTTAAATTCCTGCACGTAACTAACCTCGTGCACTTACATTTGTTTTCAATTTAAGAACGACCCCCTCTACCTCAAAAAGGAAAGCAACTCCAAGTATGCATCCTCGTATGTATGAATGCACGTAAGGGCGTGAGTCACTGCTTCGTGCACCTGTGCGTGTGTGTGTAGGTGTGCAGCCCCCCATGAGTAGTGTCGACGACGACCTCTCTTGACCTTGCTTCTGGAATGTAGGTCTCTTTTCATTCATTTAATCTCTCTCTTTTTACGATTTTTTTCCCTCGTACCTCCTTACTGCCCTTTTGTCACGGACATTGCAAGAAATAAATAAAATGTATAAACAAAAAAATGAAGCACTCGTTAATGAAGATGGCATTATTTTCCAGAGCTTTCTTTGGTTATATACAATGGAAGTGAAGCATTTTAAGTGTGGCTGCAGTGATTTATGATGCCTCGTCGTCGCTCGAAAGAAAAGGATTGAAAGTTACGTGGGTAATTGGAATTGAACTTGAAAAAAATTGAATCGCTTTTTAACAATGGGAAAGTAATTAAATTTGTGCGATGGTTGGTATAATATATTGGTGAGAAGAATCGGTTTGAATTACAAAATAACTTTGACTGTAAAGCCTCAAAAAGTGAATTGTTTAAGATCTCTGGTTTTTTTTAAAGCACCCAGTTTTGTGCCTTATTTTTATTAATGAATTCTTTTTTAAAGCCCTATTATACAATGAGAAGTAAAATTATAGACTCTGAATAAAAAAGCCATGAAAAAGTGTGAACAAAGAGACCTTTTTATTTGAGATATTGAGGAAGAGAGAGAGAAAAAAAAAGGAAAAGAATTTAATTGATGTTTTTGCACACAACTTAATTTACATTGAAATAGGTTAATCTTTCAAACAACGTCTACAAATTACGTCATTAAAATAATATTTATACACAAATAATATTTCAAAAACTGAAATAATAAACTATGTTATTAAAACTAAAAAAACTGAAATTTTTTTTACTTTTCAAAAAAAAAAGTCAGCAAAATTACTAAATGCATAACTCTGCAAATTTTTTGAAAAATTACATTTAAACAAGTGAAAAGGAATTATAGTTTAACCAGTTCTAAAAGTATTTTAGATTAGACCTTTTTCTTTACTGTGATACTGTTAAACCGCTGCATATTATGCTAAATAACTTCATGCAAATTTCACAGATTTGATTGAACATATTAAGTTTCAGTCAGTACTGCAAAAATATCAATAGTAATAATATGAAAATTAAATAAAAAATACTTAGTGTGTTTCTAAAAAATAAAAGAAGTACCAAGAAGATCTACACCTTTAAATTGATTTTAAAATAGTTTACTCAATGCGCATAAAAAAATTAAATTGAATAGGAAATTAATGCAACAAATGGTATTTAAAAGTTTTGAATTTGCATACATACAACATTGCATTTACACATAATTTATGTTGAGAACTATACATATATTACTTCATTTCTATCAGTCTTAAAATTCTCGAATGTTTTTGGAAACTCTTTGATTACCCCAAAAGCTCAAACTACTGTTAACTTCCGCAATTTACGTAATCCATTAACTTCAAATTCAATTTTGTATCGATTTTTTTGAGAAAATTTAATTATTGTAAAATCTGGCGTATATTTACACGTACCTATACTTTCAAGTTGCATTTTTTAAAATTTTTAGGTATATTCGCCGTTTAACGCGCAACCCGTTTCTTACGAAGGAAGCTGGAATTTACGTGTGTAATGCTCTTTATGTTTTGAAGTCATTTTTCGAGGTGTTATCTCAGGCTTTTAAAAACAAGTACTATAATTTTTTTTTAAAGTCAATTCCTACTTCGTTAGAAAAACGTACTGGCGCCATCTGTTGCAGCCAGCTGTAACTTCAACAAAGATAACGCAGAATAAATTTAAAATTAAAAAAGTTTAATTAATGTATTGGTATTTGAAAAAATTACATTAAGATCTAGTGTCGTCCACTACAAGTTTAAAAAAAATGTATTTGAACTTGAATGTGGATGAATGGAAAGTATTTTATTAACGAATGAAAATTTGTACAAGATATAAAAATATATGGGGGGGGGGGAGTGAACCAATAGAGTAGGAATTGAAAAATAGTACACTTCTTGAGCTACAGCCCTTTAAGTGCTTTAGGTATGTCATTTCTTTTAAATAAACATTATTTCGATCTGTGTATAAGTCTAATTTTTTAAAATTTATTTTTGAAGCTGTCATTTTTATACCCTGCTTATAACGCGTACTCATAAATTTCGCTTTCATTTTAGTTCGCATTACACTCCGGGATTTTACGGTAATTTCTTTTATTTTAATTTCTTTCTCTTTTTTAATTTGAATTTTTACTTTTGAATATAAATCTCAACATGGCAGTAAAATATAAATATTTTCTTACAAGCATATTTTAAAAACTTTGTTCCTCTTACTTTTATTTACATTAAAATTTATAATTCGATTTTGCTACAAACCCTAAATGTAATGCCAAATCATTTTTAAAAAATTATTTTAACACAAATGAAAAAATAAAACTAAATTTTTAAAGCGTCTTTTCCAAAAAAAAAGTCAGAAATATATTAATTTAATACACAAATGAAATATGCATAATACACTTTCAAAATAAATTCAAATTTAGTTAATCTAAACATTTCATTGCCTAAAATATTCTGATAAGTTTTGCGTTTTATAGTATAGAATTCGTTTTCCGTTAATTTGCAGAAAACACAAAGACGTATTTCTGTTTCGATAAATTTCACGAGAGATCACTCCACATTTTATTTTAAACACTCACATAAAACTAGATAAGTTACTCTTTAAATTCCTTAAGCCAACGAAATTCAAAGCAACCATTTTCCTAAGGGAAATCAAAATTTCGAAGCAATATTTTAATTAGAACATTCGAATTGTAAGATTTCACCTGTCGGGAAACAGATTTGTGGCAACATCTTTTGCAGCAGACGATTAGTAATCACTGAAAAGACCGAATTAGAGCTTTCAGGTTGAAACATATCAATAAACGTCGAATAATAATGTCTTAAAACGCGGTAGTTTCACCGTGATTCTAATTTTTAAAATTTTCGCGAGCGCGGGAGGAAGCTTCGCGGGAAAGATTAATGATACTAAATCACGCATTCATTTATAAACGAAGAGGGGAAAGGGGTTTTATTTTATTTTTAGGCAGAGCAGTTTTCTACGTTTTGCGGGAGATATTGATGGATGAGAGGCGGTTTCGATTCGTTTTGTGTGGGGAATGATATATTTATTTTAATGCGAAGCGCGATTCGAGACATTATCGGATTTCTGGGCTATAAGATAAAATAAATAAGACAGGAAAGTATTAGCAACCAGATTCTGATAAATGCGTTACTTTCGATTTCTAAAAGCGAAATTTGAATTTATCTAACTGGCGAGGGAGTTGTGCTGAGTTGGAAATAATTATTCGAATCTAGTAGTTTCATTCCGTTGTTAAAATTTTATTGTCTAGTTATAAATTAATACGGCAGAGTCCCGAAAACTCAGTCCGGATAACTCGACCACAGCTTGCAGGTTGAAAGCAGGAAAATGCAGAGTACAATACGAAAAACGGCAGCACATTACGCATTTATTTTTTAAAAGTAGCCAGTTATTGCAAACATGGCTACTTGATTTTCATTACAAGCAGCTTTATGCCTTCATAAAGTATTTTTCTGAGGCATGTCTGATCAGGTAAATTACTGTTTACTATGTATTCATTGCTCTATGACGTCATAAAGTATGTACTTTTCCTTTGTTTAAGGGTATTTCGGTAGTTTATTCTCAGTTTTATTCTCAAGCAAACAATACATGCAAGTTCAATACAATATTTTCTGAAGAAATACTCGTACTTATTCTTTTTTAATTTCATACTCGATAACTTGGTAATTCATAAACTTCAATCTTCAGTCCACATTAGGCCAAGTTTTCGTGATTCTACTGTACTCATTTAAATGTACGTCCTTCACATAAACACACATTTACTCAAGAATGTGTTTTTTAGTTCCATTCTAATAATACTCTTTGAAAAAGAATAGCAAAACAAAGGAGAAGAAAATACTTAAATGGTCTTTAATTAGGGTTTTAGGTTTTACAGAAAATTCTATTCTAAATAGCACTGTAAAAATTTGTTGGTGTAGCATAAATAGTTCAGGTTTTAGCTGTGATTATTTTCAATGTACGAACAGAAACACAAAGAAGGGACGACAGAAAAGGGTAGGAAAATAAGTGAAAGCGAATGTGTATTTAGAATTAAGTATTTAAGAAAACTGAAAAGTAGATTCTCGTGCTCTAGGTTTTCCTAAATGGAAGACAATTGCAGCTCTCTTCTTCATTGTTGTATGCTTTCTTAGTGAAACTTTAGTTTTTATTTGATTACCAAAAATATTTTTAGTTATAATGCTTCCCTTTTGTTATTCTGAAGACTTAATTGATGCAGGAATATGCTGACACAAAGGGTCTTTACTACTTTCCATCATCATATGTTTTAATTCTTAAAATTTCTTAATTTAAACTAAAATTTTTACTAATTAAATGTATTTTAATACAGATAATGTATGATATTTCATCAGATCTAACAAGAAATACCAAATTTATGCGTTCATTTAAAGCACTAAGTGTGTTTCTACGCTCTGATTTAGGAATCTCTTATAATTGGTTCAATTCAAAAATACATACACACACACAGAGTGGCCATAATTAAACTGCAAGTGTTCAAGGGGTGCTGGAGAGAAAATTAACGGGAATATTCCAGTGAAATTTGGTATCTACACGTTTTAGAACATGCGCAAGTCAATTATGCAAAGAAAAAAATCGCCATTTTCACCCGATAGATGGCGCTGTGCCGTGTTTCAATGCTTATGGACGGCATATATGCAAATTTTAAGCCCATCTAACAGTATAAAAACCCACGTTTCCCAGACCTTAATCCTTGCGATTTTTATCTGTGGGGACATCTGAAAGATATGGTTTGTAGAGAACGACATGCTCTGTTGCGGAATTGGAATCTAGCATAACGAGATACGTCTGGTGTGTTACAACAGAGATTTTAAAGGCGACGGTGGACCATGCTGTTTTGCGGTTTCAGCATGTGACTGCATCTGATGGTTCGCTTATTGAGCACATCATGTGATAATTTCATTGAATAAATAATGGTTTATTTGTTTTCCAAAGTGTGTTTATGGATTGTTTAATTTGTGATGTTAATTTACGTTAATTTTTTATTACAAGATACTGTAAAATTTTAATTACTGCAGCGAATTGTATGGAATTTTGATAAACTTTAATTGATGTTTTATATTGTTAAAATGCCTCTCAGAATGTCATTATGCTCTTCTTTTGGTTTTGGAAGTTGTATATGCCATCGGTGAGCGTTGCAATACGGTTTCAGCGCCATCTATTGGGGGGAAATGGCGATTTTTTTCCCTTTGCATATTTGACTTGTAGATACCAAATTTCACTGGAATATTCCCAGTGGTTTTCCCTCCAGCACCCCTTGAACACTTGCAGTTTAATTATGGCCCCCCTGTGTGTGTATTTCGCAAAGCATACTGGGGATGTTTTATAAACAGATTGTACATTTGGGCATTCATTCCAATAAAGTTTGTCAGCGAAAAAAAACCCTTTTCGCATGGTGAAGAATTGAAACAGCACTCACAGAGATCAAAGCATCTATTAAAATATCAGTTTCATCTTCGGCTTAAAACAGTGATTGTCACAGTAGCTCATTATGCCCACATGTAGTGAAACTTTAATTTCACAAATATTATCATTATTATTGATATTTCCTCTGAGTGCTTTTTAAATTTTTAATTAGTATAAATTGCAATGATTAATAGATACATATTAGGCTAGAGTAAGATTTGATTTTAAATTACGTGGAACTCTAAGGCAACACCAAGACTATTGTGGCGACGGACCTCGCTATTTTTAACCATGGTCTAATGATAAGGATGTAGAGGCGCACATAAGGGGGGGAGGGGGGTCCACGAGTCGGGTTCGCCCCCAATCATCCTCGATTTTTTTCCGATTCATTATAATCCTATGTATGCAGTACGTAAAATTTATTTAAATATATATTATTAGTATTTTATTTTATTAATTAATGCTTATTTCTTCAATAATTTATTTTTTACTGTTTTTTGTTCCTGACAATTGACAAAATCAAAAGAGTATGTTTGGCGGCGTGGCATATAAGGGTATAATGCAAGAATAATGGATTTTCGATCCTCGACCCCCTTCCCCCTCTTGAAAAATACCTGTGTGCGCCACTCGCTTGAGCTGGCACAATACTCTCCAAATTTCCCCACAACGCCAATGGGAGGACTTCGACCCTCGATAGATGTAACATATATTAGACCTTATACAAGGGAGTTTTCCAGTGGCGTAACTTACACCTCCGCAACCCTCGCATTGCGGGGGGGGGGGTAGGACTCTAGGCCGACTCTCAGGACTAGTCTGACTGATGCCCGTACCCTTTGTAAGATGCGGCTTGGGGCACAAAACCTGACTTTGTAGGGGGGGGCCTAATATTCTCCGTTACGCCATTAGAGTCTTCGGTGGCACCAAGACTCAAATGCACGATTCGACAACGCCGGCCATGCGTTCGAGACCATGTCCACTCGGCAACCGCGGTCACTAGATTGAAATAAGGGCGAAATATCTTATTCAAACGAGAGATCTCGAAACTACACGCTTCCTTTCTAAACATAACACCCTCTTTCAGTTCCATCAAAAAAAAAAGAACGAAATCAGAGCTGTTTTTCTTTTTCCTTTTAATCGAGCGTGCTAGCATATTGCACGCTCAAAATGATTCGATAACAAAGGGAAAGGGAGTGGAAGTCTTTTTGGGATGTTTGCAAAAGCTATTACGCCAGATTATAGGAGTCAACAACTCTTTTCATGTGGGTGAGGCTTTCCATTCTGTGTACGAGTTTGCAGATATATGAACTCGGCCGCTTTTACAAGAGGTATTCGATTACTCGTTGACTTTGAAATTGCTTTGTAATGCTGATTCAGTTTTATCGCGTTCTAACATTTTTTTTTTATCCTTGCATATGAAAAAATTAAACAAGAATAATTTTCTTACTATTGGATGGAATGCGTAACATATACTTGAGGAGGCCAACCCGATATAATGTACAAAGGATTATTGTATATGTTATGTTTTCCTCTCTCTCTCTTTTGATATAAGTTTTTCTTTTAAAACTAATTTTATCCGAGACCTTTGGGAGAATTTTTAAAAAATTGCAATAATTGCCCCTTAATTGCCGATGAAAAGATACGGAATTTGCCCGCAGTATTTCCCGCAGGTGCGCGTTGTTTCTCGGTTTATTGGGGGGGAAAGAAGCGTGTTTTTCAATATAAAAATTGTTTACTTTCACTTTAAAAAAAGAAAAAGATAAAATAATAAAACGCGCGGAAATACAAAATTTAATGTCGAGAATTACAATATTATAAAAAAAATTTATTACTTATCTGTTGTACGATATATCCTTAAACATGGTGAATACATAAACCAGTTAATTTATAGCGTACACAAATACCCAATTGTCAGACTTATTCTTACAAAAAAATAAAAAGCTCCTATTACACACGGTAAGTGAAAATCAGAGCAAGTAAATTATAAAAAAGTGCACACTCACAAACGAAAGAACAAGAAACACTACTTAGCTATGAATTTCATCGTTTCTGGAATATGCCCTTTCAAATTTTTTTCCCTGCCTCTTCTCAAATAAGTAATTTCTTTAGAAGCAGCGTCAATGTTATTTTATTGTATTCCAAAGTCATGGGACTAGTTTTAAACAGACTAGCACAATGCATAAGGTCCTTCTTTGGAAGGACGAGTATACACGTCTGGGGCACTAAAGGCACTAGCTCAGCAGGACGTGTATACACGACCGCGGTATTTACGAGTTGGGGGTTAGAAATATTTTCTACCATTTCGACTTTAGTATTATATTTTAATTTATATTTAAATATGAAGGGAAAACGATATCTAGAGTGGAAAATGTTATAAAATTTAGAATATTAGATAACTAACATAGAATGATTTACAGTTAGAATATGATTTGGAATATGACATGTAGATAATTTCATTAATTGTGTGTGTTCATTCCAAAAAGCGAAATTTTTTCGTGTTAAGCGATTTTCATTTCGTGTTTAGAGAAAAAAAAATGCGTAAAAATGCATAGTGGTTTTTCGGTACCGTTGTGTTATTTTGAGTTAACCAATATTTCGTCTTAAGCGGTTTCACGTTAAACGCATTTCACTGTATTAGGATTTGTATGCACAACTCGAAGGAAACAGTGACGATCACGAGCTCATAGCTGTGGCAATTCGTCTACCACGGCCATGACCAGATCCGAACCACTACCCACTGATTAAAAGTTTATTACTTTTTATGTTATTCATCGGTCTGATGTTGCAACAACTGCATTTAAATATTTTAATAAAAACAGTTATTTTTATTTTTCTCTTAAGGTTATGATATTAATTTGCGGGAATTAAATCAATGATAAAGTGCTATGATGTATAATACTTAATTACATAAATTAATTACATCATTTTTACGAGAGAACAGACAATAAAAAAATATTTTCTTTCTTTCTTCCTTTTTTCCCCATTTCTTAAGCAAAACTCAAAAACACTTTTTTGTCCAAAATGCATTCATTCAGAGCAACCAATTACATTCAGCATCGAAAAGATTGTGTATTCAGTTTCCCACGCATACAATGCCCGCATTTAACAAAAACGCAGCGAAATCTTGTTTGCAGAATGATTCATGCTAATCTTAAACTTCGCATGAATATAAATCCGGAAAAGTAAAAGTAATGCTGAAAAAGAAAGTGATGCGTAGAAGCGGGCTTTTCTCAAAAGAAATTCTTTATAGTGCGTTGGCGGAATATATATATAATTCTTATTTTTTATTTCATTATGGTTGTTGGCAGCATATTTTCTACATCACACACAGAGCAAACAATCAAAAAATTAGTTTTTTTTATTTCCCTTTAAAAAAGAAGGAATTATGCATGGAAAATTTGGAAAGAAGATTATTAGACTTGTTTGTTTTCGAAATGAGGGTTTGTTTTTCGATTTTTAAGTTCGCTCAAAAGAATCAAGTATGAGAGAACCACTTCTCGTTCAGTGTACCATTTATGCTGTGGGAAAGTTGCTTCTTCTCAGGTTTCAAAACAGTGATACTATATGATAGAAATTTTAAATTGCAATACTTTTCTTTAATCCTT
The DNA here is from genome assembly GCA_019973975.1 of Trichonephila clavata. NCBI lineage: Eukaryota > Metazoa > Arthropoda > Arachnida > Araneae > Nephilidae > Trichonephila > Trichonephila clavata. Next base: position 39,367 of record BMAO01033669.1, on the reverse strand, counting down.
GTTTTAGATCACAGTTAAATTTTCTTCTTTTAAAATGTTTTCTGTGAAGGTCTTCTAAGGCTGAACTTCATTTTAATTTGGGATGTTTGAATTTTACAATAGTTTTGTTTTTCTTTGTATATTGAACACCTTTTCTGGCTGATTATTTCTGTCAATGCAAGGTTCACTGACCACGGTTAATGCGTTTCTTAACTTTAAATAGTCAGATAACGGTGTCGATACCTAAGCTGTCACTTCACATACACTGCACGCAAATAATAGGGCTTTCAACCTCATGGGTTCAACGCGCACATCTGCCCCTCCACACAAAGAGACCTTCGTGCAATCAGGATTATAATTTATAGCAGTTGATTCCACATAGTTCTTTGAATGTAAGCAAAATCATACGCATAACAAAATACAAGATACAAGGATTTTTTTCGGTTGTTTTTAGATTTTATTTTGGCAAAGTTTAGTTTATAGTATTTTAGATTTTAATATCACTACTTATTCTCTTCACACCATCTTAATTTGAGAGAAAATAAGCTATAAAAAAAATAAAGTTTTATAACTTTATATTGCTTTTTTTATATTGTTGTTAGAACTAGTAAATATTGAACTATCTCTGGGCTGGTTCTACCGTTAATTTCAACATACTTTTACAAAGAGACTAACTCCATATTTCGTTCTTATAAAATAAAAAACACTTATCATTCTCAGCTGTGGTCGCGGTAGCCTAGTGGCCAAGGTAACGGACTCGTGGCCGGTGTGTCATGAGTTCGAGCCTCGTGCCGCTGAAGACCCGCCGTGTAGGAGAGTGGTGCTCGTTAAATCTGTCGAGAGCTCAAATGCCCTCCCATTGGTATGGTAGATAGGAGAAGGGGGTGCCAGCTCAGGTGTCGTTCTCGTCACTTGACCATGGTTCAAAATTACGAGGTCCGTCCCAAACGCCCTCGTGTAGCTGAACTGGGCGATGTTAATATTCAATAAATCAATAATTCTCAGCTTGAGAAGGATAACAATTCATTGTTATTTAAGGGTAGCAGAGGAAAAATTAGAAATACAATGGATGGAATTCAAATGAGATAACAATGACAACGTAATAACAGATTTACCATATCCTATTTTTTCAATTTAGCGTTACCGTTAATTACGTTAGCGACATATGTGGTCTCAACTCAGTCTACTTCACCTTTAATCTGGAAGTGAGCTAGAAGAGTGAGAATTATATTAACGTCACATCTTAAAACAACATGAAGGCTTTTAGCGACGATCCTCGTAATTTTGAGCCTCGGTCAAGTGACGAGTTGGCATTCCACGCTAATGGAAGGACTTTGAGCTCGACAGATTTAACATGCACACGCCCCCTCTACATGGTGAGTCTTCAGTGGCATCAGGACTCAACCCGCCTTAAGCCGACCATAAATTCATGACCATAACCACTAGACCAACACGGCCACTCTTTGATATGGGATGAGCAATAAGTCGATCGCGATCGACCGGTGAACCGCCAAGACGTTTTGGGGTGACCGCCTTTACTAAGACCTAAGATGCGCATACTAAAATAAATACATTTATGGACACCGACGCTAGCTAGACTGGAAAATCGGCTTTTTACAATCGATGCGAATGTGTTTACTTAAGCAAATGATTCGATAAATGTGTAGACGAAACATTCATTGGAAGCGAATGATGATGCTTAACACCTTCATTGCTGCTGTAGGGCTGTAAGAGGGGGGAGGGGAAAGGCGATTACTGTGATGCCAGTTATAAAAAGGAATTTTTTCCCACACGCCGACTGAAGGGGAGAATAAATGTTGATGATCAGCTCTTCCCGTGATTGAACGGGATTGGCTATTAAGATATCCTCCCACACGCCACACTTCCACGGGATTGTGTCCTTTAGTTGATGTCCTGTCCGTGATGACGCAGGATTCGGCAGCGAAAAATTGCAAGCACATACGTCGGTTTCAGATTCATCGGTTCACGTATGTTCTCTGCTCATTGTAATGAATACGTCAACTCTTCAAGGTCTAGCAGTCACTTGTAGTTGGCGTCACTTGGACCATGGTTCAAAATTACGATTTTCGTCGCCCAAAGCCCTCGTGTAGCTGAACAGTGCGACGTTAATATTCTCTCACTCACTCGTAGTTGTTCAAGCATTCAACTTGGACATTTTGTGCTACTGTTAAGAAAAGACAAAAAGAAATTTTAATACAGAATGGTCACACCTGCACCACTGGGCGTACCGCAACCTCTTAAAAACATTAGACGTAGCCAGTACCCTGAAAAAATCCACCCACCCCTGATCTAGAAATTGATTAGTTTTTTTATATGACTAGCTCTAAAAAGAGGAACCTTGTATTCTAAAACAACAAGATGGAATTTCCTTAAAATCTACTTGAATAAACTTGCCGGAAGTAGTGGAATCCATTGGATAGATAATAATACAAAATGATGTCAAGTTAAAAAGATAGGACTTAACAAACTTATTAAAGAGTGGTGCTAAATAAGGTAATACATCAAGTATATAAAGATGTCAAGAATATAGTTTAAGAGCGCGTCAAGAATATAAAATTAAAACTTACATCACAAAAACAATGATTATAACAAATTAAAAAACAGAAAACAAGTAAAAAAGAAATATATATATTTTCCTTTTTTTACAAATTCCTTCTCTGTGGTTCTGGAGATTCCTGTCTTCCAATCATATTCCACAAAAACGTATTTTTAAATATATTTAATTAAAATTAAAAAAAAACGTAAAGTAAAAGAAAGAATAAACTAATGTATGAAATTAAAAATAAATACGATGTTCTCTTTTCCAGTTTTATCTACCTTTTGCCGCAGAAAAAAATTATGTTTCATCCTAAATTAATGCAACTGCGTCAGAAAATTTTAAAATTAAAGGAAAGAAGAATTTTTTTTCTAGCATAACCGTTTTCATAAAATTATTTTTTTATTTTGTTTCCCTCGAAAAAGCGTAATTATTAAAAACAACGCGAAGATAAGAAAAACAAATTATTAAACTCGAGAGAACACAAAGGGAAAAACTCACAATTCATTAGTTATTTTTGAAAAATTGGATGTGATGCCTTTCTTTCAAGAAAAGTAAAAGATATAAATTTAATCCACAGATATCGAAATCGATGCGGTGTGAAAGAACATATATATATATATATATTAATAATCAAACCAAAATTAAGTAAACATTATTCAGTAAAAGATGTTTGACACACACATTTCAAATTAAATAGTATTCTAAAAAAATGAATGGCGTGAAACAGGGGCAGGCAATTGCTTTGGCTCGAGAACCGCATTCGGAAAGCGTAGGGTACCGAAGAGCTGCACCATTCTAAAATGATTGTATTCATTAGTTAAATTTGTATCTTAAGGTATCCGACTACCCTAAAACTGTGAATTTTGCCAAAAATTGACAATTTTTTTTTATGATTTTATTTTTAATGGGTCATCTTATTAGCTTTATAAAAATACAAAATTTATCATTTTCCGTTTACTAGAGCAAAAACTACAAGTGTTTTAGTAAAAGCAGATGCCATTACCTTAAGCAAGATGTCATACTTTAAAACGCGTTTTACTCGAAATGTGATTTTTTGAAAATAATCAAACGGGGTCAGCGATTGCTCAAAAAGTTTTCAACATAATTAACTGAAATTTTTTTTGTAAGTTCTGTATAATAGTAGAATTGTTTTAACTGTCAGATTTATCAATCACTGTTTTTTTACAAAATTTACAGTCCCTTATGTGAATATAATCACTGTCTTTTTAAGCATTTTCATATAGTAACCGAGATAAAGTGCTGTAGTTTTTGTAAAAAAGAAAATATCTCTTATCCTGAAGGTCATTTCATAATTGAATAATATAGCAACACACATTAGATTGAAGAAATTGAAAATTTGTTCATAAACCTTTGGTGCAGAATAGGCCGCTTTTATGCTATTTTTTGTCAATTTTTACCCTTTTAGTAATAATAATTTCTTTTTCCCTTCTTAATTTTAGCACATTTTTCTTAAAATGCACTAAAAAAATCTAAAAATAACAAAAAAATCCCCATATCTCCTTTTTTTTAAAAAAAAATTTGTCGCAACCAGTCGGATACCTTAAGAAAAAGTACAAGTTGTTCCCATAAAAATCAATACATATAGGTTAAATAAAAAAAATAGTGGCAGTTTTATTCAATTTATTTATTGTGGTAATTTCATATCATCTATAGTTGCAAGCATCGTCAATATTAGAATCTTTATAATGAGACAAATGTGCCTTATATCATACTTTACTACATTTTTTTTGAAAACTAGAGTGTTGAAATCCCTGGCGTAGCTAGTTCTTCGGGGGCCCTGATCAAAATTCCTTGGGGGCTCTTTTTTTTTGGTCCTCTTAGCACATTACTTTTTTTTCCTTACTCGTTTTGGGACCCCCTTAAACTTGGGGCCCCATATCGTTAATACGGCGGTAGCTAGGCCCCTGGTTGAAATTCTCACCTAAGCCTGCACGTTTATGTATCACCCGGCTTGCTTTTATATTTACTCTTGTCGATGTTCAAGCACACAAGAAAAACTTAGCTCACAAGTATATTGCGGCCCAAATTATAGAAGACATAGAAAACATTATCTCTTCATTTGATTTTCTGACTGTCTTGGTCTGTCGCTATGTACCCACCCCCTGGTATAAAACGATAAAAAAAAAATCTAAACAAATGTTATATGTTTCCTTGGTTGTTCTCCTAATAACACCACTCGTAGAAGAAATACAAGGAGTATGGATTTTAATATTTTAAACGATATGAAGGCGTTACCTCTGAATTGACACCACCTTTACCATTTTCTACACTCACTACCAGACTGTCCTTAAGCTTCGACTAATTTAACTTGAATTATCCCGCTATGAGTTTGTTAAATATTTTTAGATGTTTCAGATATTTTATCAGCTGTTGACCAATTTTGGAAATTTTCGTAGTTATGCCTACAAACAATACGAGTATACTAGTGGCGTAACGGAGAACATGCCCCCCCCCCCTGCAAAGTCATGTTTTGTGCCCCAAGCCGGATCTTACAAGGGATTGCACAAAACCATATGTACTTAGCTTCAGTCGGGCTTTGGGCCCCCTGAAGCCCTGCCCTCCACGGTGCGGGGGTGTACGTTACATCACTGGAGAGTATACAGTAAAACCTCGAACTTACGCTATAGGTGGGACTGAATGATAACTGTGTAAGTTGGGGTATAATTTCACATATAAATGCGTGTAAATTACTTTTAGTGGGGGTCGGAGACGTAACAAAATAGTTTAGAAAAAAATCTTTAGTATAATCATAGATTACACCAAAACAAAATCGCAAACCGAAATTATTTTGATGTAGCTGGTTTCATAAAATCTATCAAAGTAATCTGCCGGCACAAATAGATTTTTTTTTCTCCCACAAAATTTCCTTGTAACATCATAATATATTTTTCTAAGTCCTTATTTTGTTTTAAAAATATCCTCTTCACTGGTGTATACTTTTTTTTGTAAACCTTTTTCAATTAAACTGAGGCCTTCTGTCAAATTCCCAACTTCTTTGCTAATTCACAATTTTTTTGTTTGTTTTGAAGTCTTTAATAATGTTAAGTTTGCATTCCAAAGAAAGTTTTTCATCTCTTGTTTTGTGCAGACAAATCAGTTTTACTTCATTTGGATGACGTAAATGTGTCTCAGATCTGAGTAGAATAACAAACAGGATCTAACAATGATAACAAGTACAAAGATAAGTGCTCAAATACGTACTCATATAAGAAATAAATAGCACAAAAAATAAATTTTTTGGCTAAGCGTCGATTCCACGCTATACGTCCGAACATGTACATCAGCTTAAGGTAAGCGGGGAGTGAGTAATCGAGTTGTGTAGCGCTCAAACAAAAGACGAATCGACGAGATTTGAAAATCGCGTAACTCGGTGTAGCCTTAGTCGAGGTTTTTTCTGTATAGTTTATATTGAAAGATTATTTCTATACAATTAAAACAGTTTTTTTAAAAAAAATTATCTATGCGTATTTTGGTCAAGTTTAAATGCACTTAAAAATGAATCAAAAAAATTATTTTATAAATATCTGACATATTATGGCAAATATATATAATGCAAAACGTGATGGGAAAAAATTATATTATTTTCAACAAAAATTTTGCTAATATGTCGAAATCTATGTTATAAATTATTAATTCACTCTGCAGTATCCCTCCACATTAAACGGCGGTCGTCGTAGACTAGTGGTCAAGGTAACGAACTTAACGATTTTGAGCCCAGTACTGCTGAAAACTCGCCCTGTAGGGGGGCGATGCACGTTAAATCTGCCGATGTTCAAAAGTCCTCCCGTTGGTGTGGTGCGGAAATTAGGAGAGGGGGTTGCCAGCTCAGGTGTCGTCCTCGTCACTTGACCATGGTTCGAAACTACGAGGTCCGTCACCAAAAGCCCTCAAGTAGTGAATAGTGCAACGCTAATATTTACTTACTCGCCTCATTAAACGCGCCTAAATTTTATAAATACCAAAACTACTGTACGATTATGGGAACTTAAATGTTTAAAAGCAGAAAGAGGTGAGAGAAAGTGGAGAAAATTACTTACTGGTTCAAACGAGATTATTGCTAATATTCTAACGTGTTTAAAAGATTTAACTGTGAATCCTCTCAAACAAGATTATCTTTTGAAAAGTGGATAAACCTCTCACCATTAATTGTAAACTTTAACACACAATCTAAACTTAATTTATTTTCCTGTTTTAAAGCCCATTGCTCTATAAACTGCTATTCATTCAAGCAGTTTTACTAAGAATGCCCACTGGTCATAAATGATTTACCAAATGACTTCTGCAAATTAAATTATTTAAATTTTCAGCAATTTTTTAAAACCTAGTTTAATTTAGAATAGATGTATCTAACTTTAAATTACTGGTCATAAATAATTTACCAAATAACTTCTGTAAATTGAATTATTTAAATTTTCAGCAATTTTTTAAAACCTAGTTTAATTTAGAATATATGCATCTAATTTTTAAAAAATTCATTGTTAAAATATTATTTTTGTAGAATTATACTTTATTCTGTGAAAAAGTTGTATAATCTTTTCAAATGTGTTAAAATAAGAAAATTTAAATCAAACATTTCTCTTTAAAATCAAAAAGCATTTTCAACAATAATTGAAGAAAATGAGATATTGCTGGAAAAAAATAATATTTGATTTTAAATATTTAATCATTATATGATAGATAGTAAAGGAATTCTGCTATTTTCTTGACGTAATCGATCATTACTTCTAATACCAATTAAAACTATGTCTATATTAAATTATAGAAGTTTTTTTATTTTATTGCTTTTATTCTGATTTCTCTGTTTTACAGTCTAACAAGAGTTAACTATTCAAGGAGAATGCCTAAGATTTACACAAAAAACTCCAAAGGGCACAATTCATGTGACGTCAGAGTCACATGATAATAATAATCACGTGTTTTTAGCCAATCAGTTCAACAATTCATGTGACGTCATAATCACACGATCAAAGCAATCACGTGTTTTCAGCTAAACCAGTTCATGCACTAAATTTTTCCCACTTTCGATCTTTTCAAAAATTTACTCTGAAAAAATACAAATTTGTCAACAATAATGCACATAGGTAGACAAAAAGCTTTTTTTAAAAGTACAAGTATAAAATAAAAATTCTTTTAATTTTAAGACTTTTGAAGAAATTTATTTCTTATAACGTTTGAACATTTTTACCCAATTATAAGATTTCAAATTTTACAAATAAAACAACAAGTACAATTAGTTTGATGTCAGTTTTTATTTCAATGGAGAATACGTGTTTGTCTGTATCATGTGACCGTCGTGAATTGAGCCCGTTGCGAAGATTTGGCATGTACAAAATAACATTATCGATAAAACAATTTTAAAATCATCGAGAGAGAGAAGCCACAAGGAAATAATTTTTTAACACAAAACCTCACAAATTGAATTTCAAAATCCATACGACTCAATATGTTGGCAGAATAATTAAATATACCCGACTCTTTGCTTACACGATAGATACGTTCCACAGAAAGCCGTGCAAAAAACACCTTGTAAGATGAAAAAACTCTAAATAATTTTCCCAAATAACCGTGCAGGAAAAAAAGAAAAAAGGAAATACACGTTACATATTTATAAAACAAAAACAATTCATTTTTATTACAAACTGGAAGGGCGGGGAGGGTACACTCTGACCGACTTACGGTGGACCAACCCCATTGCACCAATTGAACATACTCATTGCTCAAATTATAAAACTGTAATTTATGTGCATTGTGTAGTTCTATTTTCCCCTACATATTTTAAACTAAACTAAAAGCAGTGGCGCAACAGCCCATGAGGTCAAGGTCTACTATGCCCATCTCAGTGTACGTAACCTTGGGTGCTGAGGTGCATAAGCAAATGTTCCGGTCAGGTGGTCAATCTGACGCGAAACCCCTAGAGTTTAGTTCGGCCTTTCCCAGCCCGGTATTTAAACTCCGGACCTGTGGTGTGAAAGCGCGATACGCTACCATTGAGCTCCAATATATTGTAAGCAGGGGGGAAAAATTTCAAGTCTTCATCTCCACATTTTATAGTTTCCTTTCTACTTTAATTTAATGCCTTTTTAAAAACAATGTTCCTAATCACTTTTTCCTCTAAATTGCGCTAAATTTTTATTCCGTCTTTTCTTCTGCACCTTGGCAGAGCCACATACAAAAGTCAACGAGTAAATATTCTTTCCTTCAATGTTACACATAAACCGATTTTTTGAAAATTTTATCCTTGTGATTTATTAATAATCATGACAAATACAAATCTTACAGGGATTACGTGCGTTTCAGTACGAATGGCATATCCAAGTTCCCTCGAATGTCCAGTGTAACCCTTAGTATACAAACTTGGATTCGCTCCATTCTGTTGTAAAGATGTAGTTGCTTTTATTAATAAGACCTTATACATAAATAAATTTATTACAGCATCGCAAATTTTTTTTTTATATTTAGAGAAAAAAATTAAAATTAGTATTCAATGAAAATATTCACTCTATTACACACAACATATAAAAATTCAAATTGAAATCAGGAATACAACAACTAATTAATAACTATTCATCGCAATTTGTAACAAAAGCGAGCACGTTTATTACGAACTGGATAAAAAAATTATATCACAGTAAATGTGTCAGATATATGTATATATATAAAACACTACAACTGTCGGCTTTGATTCAAATGAAGAATTTCGATCGCTATAGCCGGCTTCTGTCTTTTTGTTGTTGTTGTTACATAGTCTGTCATAAGTGACTGTACTTTTGATTTCTCAAGATCCTAAAATTCGTGCAAAAAAGCATATTCATGTTCAAAATCGAGTAAAAGAAAAAAAAAGTTGGGTGCACATAAGAAAAATCGCATACCTTTGATTTCAGATTTTACTACTAGAAGTGAGTGAGTGAATATTAACGTCCCACTGTTCAGCTACACGAGGGCTTTTTGGGACGGTCCGCGTAATTTTGAACCATGGTCAAGTGACAAGGACGATACCTGAGCTGGCACCCCCTCTCCTAACTACCACACCAACGGGAGGACGTTTGAGCTCTCGACAGATTTAGCGTGCATCGCTCCCCTACATGGCGGTCTTCAGTGGTACTGGGATCGAACTCATGACACGCTAGCCACGATCCGATGCCTAGACCACTTGGCTACCACGGCCACTTACTACTAGAAGAGAATGATCTTTAATCCAGAGTAAAAGTGAAAAGGTGACTAACAATTAACTAATACTATAAAAACGAATTATATGAGACACTCTGACATCGGAAATGGTCATTTGAATTCATTAAAATTTTCTGGAATCAAGCATTTAGAAGGAATTTAACTCAATCCAAAGAATTAATAGTATCCATATTGTGTCTACGCCACATTTTAACTAATGGTATAAATTAGGTACCTTGTACTTTTAAATAAACATTGCGAATTACTAATATAAAAATACAGCAAAAAAATTCAAATACAAGCATTTGAGATATTCATTACGCTTATACATCATCACTAAGAGTTTGACATTTTTTCCACAATAATAAATCCTTAATAGAATTTTAATTAATTTACTTTCGCAATTAGTTGTCTGAATCCCGGCTTGAAGCAGCAACTTGTAACGGAAGTGAAATATTGATTTGAAGCCAAGTGTGGCAGATTCTCATTATTTCTCCTTCTGTTTCGTGACATATTTAACATTTTTTTTTTCAGAAATAGAATTGTTTCAATTAAATTTGAGTTATTCTCTGGAACATTTCTTATGATAATGGCATGTTATAAAGTAGTTTATAAGTCCGAAAACTATGTTTCAACTAGTTTTAGGAAATATTATAAATACTCCAGATATGAAGGTATACTTTACACTAAATTATCTAAACATACAACTGTACGAAAAAAATATATAATTAAATACGGGACGGGACTACTCTTAATACGGTGGAAAAGACTGTGTTTTATCGACCTATTCGTAGCTTAATCCGATTACAAGTAAATCCTATATCTTTACGAGACAGGTGTCTTACTTTTTCTGACACATGAACGCTTTGGATCGCACAACCCTATTCACTTTCATCTAAATCGCTCCTATATTTCTTGTGGATTATATTTTTATGTTATTTTGATAATATTTTTATTTCCTACCTTTATTTCATATTGAAGTTTATTAATATCAAATTCGAGGAAAAGTAAAAATTATTCATGAGTAGATTTCAATGTGTAACTACTACATTTGGAATCAGTTTCATGTCAGATATCATTAAGGTAAAAAAGAAATAACGAATTAGGGATGTAATTAAATTTAGAGATGTTTTCTCTTATAGATAAATGTATTAAAGAACTTTAATTAAAAGAACAAACTAGTCACAAAGAGAAAAGTTTGGAAAATTAAATGGATGATTTTTAAGGTGCATTTATATAACTGGCATTTATAAATAATTCCATTTTTGCGTGGGTTTTTCGACATGTTAAGCGAGATGCTACTACAAAAAACAAAAACAAAAAATACATTTCGTAAGACGTATGTGCGACGTCTATATAAGACGTATATGCGAATGAACAGATTTAATTACTATAGCAGTGGTTCTTAAACTAAGGTCTGCGGACCTTAGGGGTTCCTCAGCGTTTTTCTAGGGGTCCGGGAATATCTCTCATTTTATGTTAAGATTTGCCTGTTTAACAGATTCTGAAAGGCCTCGTGAAAAAATTGAAAGTCGTGCGGTTCTAGCTTAGATCATTAAATTACCCCCAATGAAAAAATCTACTAGAGCCCGTATTTCGATCAAGAATATAATTCAGTTGTTTTTTTTTTTACTGTTTGCAACTATATAGTCATTTCTACAAAGCAATTTTTTTTTAATTTGATGTTAACGTGGCGATGTTCAATGGCGTTTCAATGGAAACTTGGCAAAATATTGGCGATACAGCCAAGTTGGCATAATTTTTGGCGACCATATTGGAGAAATTGGTGACCTTCTGGAAATTACTAGAAAAACAAAATATCAAGATTCATGACGAAACTGGATTTTTCGAGAAAGTGCTGAAAGGTAGGGGGAGGGGGTTCCTAAGTAAATCTCTTTTGTTGAATTCAACTTTTTACGCCCCCTTTTTACTAACTATACCTTGCGTATAAGTAAATTTAATGCTATATCATGAAAAACATTTTATATAGAGAGATTACTAATCGCTTTTGAAAAAATAGAATAGAAATGGAACGAAATTACGGAAAGAATATCGACAAAAAAAAAGATTTCCCGTTAAAATGCACTCTCGTTTCATGGCGCAAAAATAAAAGGTTAGATAGAAAAATAATTTTTCCCCTAGAAGAATAAGTTTTATCTACCGTGATGAATATTTGTTTTTCGTTTTCGAAACGTCACCCATATATCTAGAAAAATAAAATAGAATTTGTGAGTTAACTGATGCGTTTCATTTGATGCTTTAGCAGTAGTCGTCTGCAGACAGAGAAAAAATCGTTTTGTTTTTAACGTCTTTAACATATAACTTGTCTTTTTAAATTATAGCCTAAAAATAATCTGAAATTATAGAGAGATCTTTCAAAATATGTTTCAGATCTTGATAGATATTTTATTTTATTAAATACACAACACACACAGCGTAGGGAGAGCAAAAAATCTTTATTCTGAGAACCGAAAAATAAATGAATAAGAAGACAGACAGTAAATCACAAATTCTAAATATTTTTAAAATGGATTCCCAGACATGCATTAAGTCTGTTTCGAAATTTATTATTCTTGGATTGAAAATAAAAATAAACACTCAATCTTTGCATTTCATTCGATAAATTGCGTATGACATGGAACCTAAGCAAACAGAAGGAGAAACTGGAAAAAAAATTCTTTTTCAGAAACTCTAAAAAAGAATTTTTTTTTATTATTAAATTTTCTACTCCCTCACCGGAAGACTTTAATGTATTTATTCCACTTCAGAAGGTATTTTTTCTTCTCTTTCAGAAAATGAAAAAAAGAACCTTTTAAACTAAATTAAAGAAATCCATCTGAGGAAAAACAAAGAGAGAAAAAAATAAAACTGTTTGCTCGAAACAATAACCCAAACGATCATTCTTAATTTTAAGTTGCAATTACATGCCACGTTACATATTTCGAAAACGATTGAAACTGTTTCGATTTAGAAGAAGCTTCTTAATTAACTTAAGAAGAATTAAAAACAGAAGAGAGAATTCTCTATCTTTGTTATGTTAAGACAAACGATAATCAAACCAGAAATTCTAAATTAATCGAATCAAAAACGCGTAATGTGTACACACGATGCTGTTTAATTAGAATTAAGCAATTACTAATTTTTCTGACACACACACAAAAAAAAGGAAAATAAAAATAAGATTAAATTCTCTGGAACATTTTTTTGTTCTAGTTATTAACAATAATTTGCGAAGATGATAAAACTAATTATCAGTTAGAACATTTATCGTTCTTTCACGCTGTGAATTTTCAATACACACAGTAGAATTCCGAAATTTCAGCCTAATGTGAACCGAAGGATGGCAAAATTTTTGAAAATGCTGGGTTATCGAGAAGGGGATTAAAAAAGAATAAAGATGAGTGTTTCCTCAAAAAATACTGCGTATTACACTTTTATATATTCTTTCCCTGAGAATACAACAGAAAATAGACAGCCCAAATACCTTTCAACAAAGGAAAAGTACATACTTTGTCAAGGCATAAAGCATTCACTACATAGAAATGAAAATTAATGAATACATGGTATATAAATATTTCTCTGATCAGACACACCTCAGAAAAATACTTTATGAAGGCATACAGCTATTTTTAATGAAAATCAAGTAGCCGACTGCAAAACCTGGAGACTTTTATTAAAGAAATTCGTAATATCCTGTTGTCTTTCGTACTCTGCTTTTTCTGTTTCATCATAAACACGAAGGAACAGTAAGTCCATTACCGACACACCTTGTTCAAAATACTATAGGGAGGTTTGACAGTCTTTATAGTTTCTCACTGTGTGATTTTTTCGGAGTTTGTACGGTGTCCTCAACGTTAATGACTTCATCATTTTCCGGTATTTTTTTCATTGACAGTGACAGCATTAATAATTTCTGCATCGGACATAATGTCTTGCTCGATATCGTTTTGGATTTTGACCTGCAAGGGTGTGGCCGAGTTATCCGGACTACCGGGTGCCGAGTTTTCGAGACTCTACTGTATTAATCTCCACAGTATTTGACAAATCCTGTTCTTTCCAATTTTGTATGTGTTGCAAAAGAATAAATTAGGAATCTCACACTAGGAGCATGAGAATTATTCTAAAAACTACAGAAAAAAACAACAACTCCAACTTATTTTCCTCGTCATAATCTTAAAAATTAAATTACAGTATGGATTTTTTACTAATATAATCGATATATTGTATTTAAATAAAACGCAAAATATCGAAGGCGAAGAAGGTTAATGTCATGTTCTGTTTAATTCATCTTCGATTCCATCTAAAGTTAGTGACCGCGATAACCTAGTGGTTGTGGTCACGAACTCATGGCCGGCGAGTCATGAGCCCTAGTGCCACTGAATACCCAGCTAATAGACGGGCTGATACCGTTAAAATTGCCGTGGCTCAAAATCCTCCCATCGGCAGGGTATGGATGTTCGGAAAGGGGGTGCCAGCTTAGATGTCATCCTCATCAATGAACCAAGGTTCAAGATTGCTTGGTCCATCGCCAATAGCTCTCATGCAGCTTTGTAGTGTGGGACGTTAATATATACCTTCTCTCTTTTTGCGAGTTCCTCCAATAGGTCTCATGTTTCTTTATCAAGCAATAAACATTCATTCATCCATCTAAAGTTAATACACAACAGCTTCAACCTTCTGACTTCGTTTCTTTGTAAGTTCTAAATACGAAACCATACATGGTATACGAATCCAAACTGTTACACATTTTCTATTTTCAAAATCCACTGGATGATGCTCTATATGGCAAGGCTGTGAAAATAAAATACTGATGTTATTTACAACGTTTTGTCTTCTTTTTTTTGATCCTTAAGGAAAATTATCTTCAGCGTAATATTGTATAGCGAGACTCGAACTCGAAGCACGTTTTTTTATATAGAAAAATTTTATTATTAATATAACAAAAACTGTACATTTCTGTATAAAATCTTAGAATTTTTGGAATTTTTTTTAAGTCAGTGTGAAGGGGCAGGCCTATATTTGGACCCGATAGTCTCGGTAAAAAAAGTATTTCAGAAAAAAAGGATTTCTTAGTATGCGTTTCATTTTCAATTTATTAATATATTTTTTTTTTAAAAAAAAGGAAATCTCATTAATTTTTTAAAAGTCAAAGTCAGAATTCAAGTTTCCGAATTTGTAAAATTCACATTCATTCATCGGCATGTCTGAACACAAATTTCTCTTCCACCTCATTTTCCAAATAAAAAAAAAACGGCGCTGAAAGTAAGACTAACCTAGATAGTGTACAGCATAAAAACGAACAGGAAAAATGTGTTAACTTCAGAAAAGACTACCAGAAAAAAGAACTATCGTCGCTTACAGCAGTTTGATGGGAAGATATTCTACCCGTTTGGCAATATTTTTGCCCTCGTGGCAATATATTTAAAATTAAAGGAGTTTTTTTTTAATTCGGCTTATACATTAGTTTTAAATTTTGGGTAATTTTTTTACAAGAAAATACGCCTTCCCGGCTTATGCATGGATCGGCTTATATTCAAAAATATACGGTATACCACAAAATTGCAAATTTATTAAAATTTTAAAACTTTTTATTAATGCCAATTTAAAATTCATAAAAAAAGTAAAAATTTATTTTACAACAGAGAATATGAAATGCCTTATTTGAAAATATCGAAAACTATCGATATTTTCAAATAAGGCATTTCGTAAAATCGATATTTTTTTAATATTAGTGTGGATTGATTCACAGGTAGAAACAAAATATTTCACAGAGTGCGATTCAGTCTATAGAACAGAAAAATCAAAAGAAATCCTTAACGCTGGGACATTTTTTATCTGAATAATGTGCAATTTAGATGCTAGACAAACATCGGGAGAGAGCAACCTTAAAAGAAACATATGAATCTAAATCTAAGAAATGTGTACATCTTGGGGGAGAAATACTATTTTCATATTAATCCAAGGCACACAAAAATCAATTCCAGATAAGAGAGAAAGGGGAGGTACACTCTAAAATACACACACCATTAACAGTGAATAAGGTTGCAAACTTCAGTGATGTGGTTTGATTCAATCTCATATTGAGGTCTAAAAGGGCTAGGGGAAGTCCAAAATATTTTAACAACGACCATGACTATGACGTTATCAGACCAATTTAAGAGATACGCGCAGATGAAACATGTCGATAAATAAGGAGAAAAGTCTTCCTAAATTGGACCAATCGTGAAACAAATAGAAGAACAGATCGTTTGGGTAGTAGCGGAAAGAGTTTTCGTCTAAAAATGTATTTTGGAGCATGCACCAATTGTTGGATTGTATTTTTTTTTCTTCCAGCGGAGTCGGCTGGATAAAAAAGGCACTTGAATATTTTTTTTTATATATATATTTTTCTGCTTTTATTAGATGCTGGTGTGGGAATAGAATATCGAATAAAATGTTCATTCTTGAGTAATATGAATTGAATATTTATTTCTTTAAAAATAGTCTGTAGTATTTTCGGAGAGCTTGAAACGTAATATTCACCGGATGTGAACTTGTAATCTGAAGGAATTTATATGTGGGAAATATGCATTACAAAAACGTTTTAAAAATCAAATTCCCATGGCAAACGTATCCATCGGATAAAGTTCGACAGAATGTCAGACATGCAAACAACAAAAGGAACTCGAAGAAATTATGAAATTTGATAGATCCCACATAGATTAGAAAACTGAACATAAACAAGACATATTTTTTTGTTAACATAAAAGCTATATAACTTCAATGTCAAGAGAAACTTGGAATAGTATTTTTACTATTATAATATTGCATTATTTGGTCTAAGAAGAATTTATGATTAAACGAATTCGGCTCGGTGGCTGTGAGGTAGAATGCTTCGTAGGCCTAAGGTTGTGGGTTCTATCCCGGCTGGAATCTACAGATTTTCTGGATGCTGAAATGGTAGGAACGCATGTCATATGATTATGTGGCATGTAAAAGATCCTTTGAGTATCAATTTGGCTCTGGTACTTCATGCAAAATTAAATCATGGTATTATAAAGCATCCGATGAGATTTTGAATTGAATAAAATTCAAATGTTGCAATTTGGTAGCGGAAGCCATTGTTAGATGGCGCCACCAATGCAATGGCTTTCAATCTCGGGGACTTGTCGTGTCTGCAAATGGCTTAGCTGCCAAAATGCAGCCGATTTGAAACAAACAAATTATTTTCCTATTCTGCATTTTCAAATAGGATTTCGATTGAAGGATTCACTGTTCATTAACATAATAATCTTATATTTGATTTGATTCTTATATTAACATTTCACTTGGAACGACTCGAATGCTAATGGCAACGAATGACATAATTTTGAGCCTCGATCACGCCTGAGCAGGCACTCCACTCTCCAGGCTTCCGCATCCCGCTAAATAGATATTTTGAGCCAAGACATATTTAACGTGCATCAGTTCCTTCAGTGGTACCATTATTCGAAGACACAACTTTACTATTCCGGCCATGAAGTCGCGACCATGACCACTCGGCTACCGTGCCAGGCCCCAATCTTAGAAGGGACATGCCCAACAAAGGGATTCGAGAGGGACCAGAATAATTTTGGAATGGAAAGGTGGCATCTATGGCACCTACATTAATTTCATTAATTAGTTAATATATTGATTCATCAAAAACCCACAATACCAAAATTTATAAAAAAAAATGTTTTTAATTTTGTTCCATACAAGGAATTGCAAGAAATAAATATAAGAAGTTTTACGTAGGCTTTATTTTCATTAAGGCCCAGTGGCAGCGTATCGCGCTTCCACGCCACAGGTTCGGGGTTCTATTCTCGAGCTGGGCAAGGTCGACTCAGCCTTTTATCCAGGGACGTCTTAAGACTTCTAGAGGCCCTGGGTCCCTACACAAATGTAGACCCCACTATGAGCCTTACAAGTAGACAGTACATAGTATACGTTGTCAAATACTCGTACAAACAATAACTCGAAACAAATAAATATGCATTATTTACAATCGCACAAACCTGCTCTACAGATTGCCACCTTTTGACTGAATGAGCAATGAGGGAGTTTGTTGATAGAAACCTATACATGGATGAGACGGTCATCACATGTAGCTAGTTGACATATCATCCAAAATTTGCACTTCTTCGGAGAATATAACTGAAAATAGCATTTATTCGAATAATGATCTTATTAAGGCTGAGTAGAGAACGAGACTAGGCCCCATTGGAACCGAGGCCCTGGACCGGGCCCAGACGGTCCATGCCGTAAGACGTCCCTGCCTTTATCCTTTCAGTAGGTTAATAAATGAGAACCAAGAAGAGTTTGCTTGGGGACTAAACACTGGATGTTTCGCTTAAGACTGACCACCTGATCGGGACATCTGCTCATACACCTCAGGCCCAATGGTCACGTATATTGAGATGGACACAGTAGGCCTCGGCCCTATGGGCTGTTGCGCCACTGAGTTTTTAGTTTAGTTTATTTTTATTTTTCAAATAATTATTCTCAACCATTAGAAACTTGTAACTATACCATATACTATTCGTTTTATAAGTATAAAAATTAAACGAATCTTTAAAAACTTGACTCATTATATATATATATATACTCAGAAAAACATTTGATTCGATTTTAATTTTTGATTAACGTCGCACTCTAAAGCAACAGAAAGCAACAGCTTTGGGCTGATTGCCCAAAAGAACCAAGGTCACAAAGAATTTAGAGCTGCAAACTGATGCCGAAAATTTGAGCCTCGGTTAAGTGACGAGGATAACACCTGAGCTCACACCTTCTCGCCAAGCTACCACACCTCGCCAACGCGCGAGAGGACTGTAGAAATTCAGCGTGCATCAGCTTCTACACCAGTGCTCCACAATCTTTTTGTTGCCGAGGGCCGGTCAACGTATGATAATGTTACTGCGGCCGCCAAAAAAAAAGGGGGGGGGGACGCTGTTGATTGCTTATATTTTAAAGATTTAATTTTACTTAAGTATCCCTTAAAAATTAAATACAGTTACACCAAAAAATGAATATAGAGTGATTTAACATGTAATACAAAGTAATTTTCATGGAATGTTACACAAACCCGACAGAAATACATCTAAATAAAATAGAAATAATCAAAATCCCTTAGGTGGCCCAGTACTTTTTGATCTATGGACCGGTACCGGTCCACGGCCCTGGGGTCTGTGGCCACTGCTCTACACGGTGGATCTTCAGTGAGACCAAGACTCAAACGTTCGTGACCATGACCACCCAGTTATCGCGATCACATGTGCAGAGAGAAAGAAAAGTACTTTCATGACATAATTTGATATTTTCATCTTTCCATTCACTATAACATCGAGAAATTTTTAGTTATTTTTATTTGTACAATAACACATAAACATGAATAAATTTATGTATTTGAGATTCTAAAGGTTATTTACGCATGATTCAGTATTTTTTCTCAAGTTCAAGATTGTGTGGTTTCAGTACCCTCCAGTAACAGGGGGGGGGGGGAGTCTTTTCGGCATTATTAACTTATACTGAAATATCTGGTGACATTTCTACACGAATTTAAAAACTGAAGTCCAGCTCTTAAGAGACAGAAATGAAACTAAAATTTCGTGCACTCATTATCCGAAATTCTAAATTTCGAAGGCCAACAGACGTATTTCCCGAAAATCCCTTAATCGTGATCCTACCATTCCAAATCACACAGACCTAATTTCCTTTTCCTTGGCTACTAATCGGCGTCTGTTTCAACCTTAGATCGCAGATAACCACCCAAAATGTGGACTTAGATCGCATAAATATGGGGCCCTTGACGTCACACATTCAAATGTAGGTTAGACTCATTCCACGCTAATGGAGGCGAGATGTATTCAATAGATCAAGAATAGAGTTCCAATTCATTTGAATATCGTTATGATTCGGTGCACTTCAAATTTTGTTCCCATTTATTGCGCCTTGTGTCCACAAAGATTTATGCTGCTACATATAATTATTCCAGAAGGGCCCGTCGCAGTTTTAGAAAATGTATTGTTTCCCTTCCACACACACAGGAGCTGCATACCAGTCTCCAGGCGCCAGACGTCAGCAACAGGTGGTTTATTATTTAATCAACTGCTAGGCTGGAATATAACGGCCCTTTTCTGTTAAGTTTCATCCCCAGTCGCTGCATGCAGTAATTTTGTTTAGTAGAAAACGATCGATTGATCAAACTTAGCATGCATTCCATTGCAGTGAATATGGGATTTTAAAGCTATCTGAGAAGTTTATGACCATCTTGTACTTGAAAAGAACACACAAATAGAAAACATTCTTCTATAAATAGAAAAATACTTTAGTAATATATTCTAATGGAATAAACGTATAGAGAGAGCTGTAATACACTACATTAATATACGATTTCTTGTTAAATCAGTTGTTTTTTCAGATGCGAAATATATTTAATATTTCATCTGTTATATGTTACTGTAAGTATTTATACAGCACTATTGATCAAGCCTCGCGATTAAATTTTTTTATTTATCGTCTGCCGTGTTTGTCGCGATTAATTCAATATTCTATTCATTTTGAAATAGATCGTTTGGTTTTTATATAACTCTGAACCAGCAAGTTGAATGAAAAAACTATTCTTTTTGGATTTAATAATTATGGATTCTATATTTTATCTTTTCTTCTACAATTTATGTACTCCGGCTTTGATAGAACTTTTTTCAAACAAGTAATATTTACACAAAACAAATCAAAAAATTGGTTAACTTTCCTGTCTGAAAAAAGTATTCCCTCCTTGTATTTTACTCTAAAAAATTAGAAAAATTTAATGGCATTTTTTTAGATTAATAATTCATAAATAAATGAATTTCAGAAAATTTGGTGCTTTTAAGTACGGGATAATTTTACTTGCCGTAGGACGGGCTAATTTTAGTTATCGTTGCTAAACAATGATGTGTAAAATTTTACGCGGGTGAAGAACTAAAAAATAAATATCACGACACGTCAGAAATTGCTAATAATGATGGTGTTAACAGCTCTTTTTTTTTTCATCATATGCCCGTCCCCGACATTTCGGTCATAAGTCTATGGCGTTAACAGTGACATTAACACTAATAATTAAAATCCTCTTCATATTTTAAAATTCTGCAGATGTTATTTTCTAATAAGTTTAAAAAATCTACTCAATTATTTTTATCAAATTTTTTTTCCCTTTCAGTGAAAATTCTGTTTGGTATAAATTTCACTCAAAGATCATTATTCTAAATTTGATAACACTAATGGACTAAATCCATGTGACGTCATAGTCACATAATAAATGCAATAACGAGTTTTCAGCCGATCAGTTTATAAATTCCTGTGACGTCTAGTCACATGATGAATGCAATCATGTGTTTCCATCCAATCAATTAATGCGCTTCACTGTTGCCAACTTTTGCTTTTTGCAGAAACTTTCTTTTAAAAAGTACATTTTTGTCAACAATAACAATTGCACATAGGTAAACAAAATGCCATTGATTTTAAAATACATGTATAATACAAGAATTTTATTTTATATTCTGAAAAGCCTTTTGAAGAATCTTAATCCTACAACACTTTACCTAATTATCAAGTCTGAAAATGTATCCATATTTCACGAGTAGAACAGCAAGTACAAGTACATCATGTCAATTTTGAATTCACATAATTGAATTAATCACATGAATCACATGAATTTTGCCCATTGATCTTTAAAAACTATCATTATCTTTTAATCGAATATATTATTATATGTACGAATAATTAAAGTAAAAGAAATAAAAGAAATGATTTTTCAAAACTATATTGAATTTCAAAATATTTTGCTTCGAAAACATGCGAAGAAAGAAGTCAAATTAAGAAGAAATAGCTCGATAGCTCTGATTTATGTGAAACGCAGCTGTGAATCCTAAGCAGTTTATGACATCTCTTCAAACCTGGATTAACGCATCGATTGAAAAGCAATAAATTGTGTTCGAAAAACAGCACAAATTAGTGACGGTTTCTCTTCAATCAAGTTTACCACAGATTTCTTTATATAAATTTTACCTCTATTTTAAGAATTCATACATTTCAGATCTTAAAAAAAATATTTAGCCAGAGAAATTTTCATTAGTTTTTGCAAGCACTAATGTGTGTCTTCCTTGCAGATTCTTGGAAATCCCTATAAAGGAGATTTTAAGCGCATCTTCTCTATACGATAGGGAAATTCATAAAGTTAAAAAAGAAGTCCCGTAAAAATTTCGGCATATCATATACATAACACGCACATATACTTTCAAGCTGCACTTTTTAATTTTTAGGCAAGGTAATAAATTATTTCGTTTGGGACTGTGACTACGATGATGTTTGCTCCGATTTATTTTTATTCAATCGATTGCTGTATGTAACATTATTATTTGATTTTATATTGTTGTTCTATTGATCTATATGTTGCGTAGTTTGGTTTGTTAAAAAAGTAAAGGAAGAAAATTTTGCAATATTTGTTTGCAAATTGATCTACAACCTTGGAATAAAACAAATGGTGATATATATGTTACCGTTAAAGTGTGAAATCCGTTATTTCATAGAATAACTAGGTATTTCATGAAATAACTAGACAAGTCAGTTAAAATACATAAAATTATTGAATTCTACGGTTTAACAAGTTTTTCTATAGAATAACGATTACTTGATCGTTAAAGTGTGAAATACGGCACTCGAAAGTTCTTTGAACCAGTTCTAGCTACTTTGGGAAGGATTTTTCTGATTCGGAACTAGAGATGACCAATAAAACAATTGTACTCTAGATATCAGTTCATATATATGTCAGCGAGAATTAATTTCCATTGAAGAAGTTCCAAACATTGACACAACTCTTCGAACTGTTGCAACTGCTCAAAGTTTTGGAATTGAACAAGGATTTAAAAAATAATAGTATAAAAAAATGTGTAATAGTAAAAAGTGGGCTTATTTAAAAAAATAATAAGCAGTGAAATCCAAATTGTCATCACAGCAATTATTACTAAAAATAATTAAAAAAATAAAGGTATCTCAAAATTTAAATTAATAATCTCTTACATTTTTGTAAAAAAAGTTTACACAATGTTTTTATGTAACAACAGTTTTTCTTCCCAGCATGTATTTTTGTTGATAATATTTAAATATAATCTATTTTTGCAACATATTCTTTTTTTCCCTTTCTGTTTGACTATTGTTAGCAATATGAGCAATAATAAATTATATCATCTGCTTTCCCATATTATTTATCAATTATTCATCCGCAAAAGGAATAAAATGTATTTTTCAAGAGATTTTAGCTATTTTTTGATCAATTGATTTATAAAATATCTTTGAAATTCCTTATTTTTCACTTTAACGATTTATCCTTTGTTATTTCATAGAATAACTAGGTAAAGTATGAATTTCATCTATTATATACTTTAACTGACTTGTCTAGTTATTTCATGAAACACCTAGTTATTCTATGAAAAAACTGAATTTTATACTTTAACGGTAACATGTATATATACACTTTCAATTATACGGATGATGATACACAAATTAGAGATTCCCGTACACACACTACTTATCTCTGTCATGTTATCCATATCGGGGCTCAATTTAAGAATTTCAGCATAGAACTGTTGTAAAAAAAACCATCAAAAGTTATATGAAACAGATTGGTTTTACATTATTATGAGATAAATCTCTAAAAGCACATACAAAAAAATCACTCCCCCATATTTTATCATTTGTAAATTCTCAGGCACACAAGTTCAGAGTATCTAACTGAATTCATTCATCTGAAACAATATGTGCGGTAATAATTCATTAATTAAAAAGATAAAATGTTTCAAAACACAATGATTACATACCTCTTATTATTTAACTCAACTAGACCGACATTTCCAAACTTTCGTCACATCAAAAGACAATGTTTCAGCATATTGTTTAAGAATAAACTACAGCATGTTAGAAAACATAACGCTAAGTTCATGCAGTTCCGGGTCTCACCGTTATGTTCTCTGTCGTTTTCTTTTTCGCTATTTGTTTTACAAAAGACAATACAGCTTCCGATACAAGATCAACACAGCTGATTACATAATAATGAAGCCTTATTAACATTCGCTTAAGAATTGGAAAAGACGAAGTTTGAGTTCCTCACGCTGCATGTGTGTGTCTCCGAGATATCAGACACAACAATTACACGCACTAAGACAGTTGCGAATTATACTCCACGCAAAAAAGAACAAACTTTCAGTACTCTCTCTCGGTTCCGTTAATAATAGTTAACTGAATGGTTGTGTTCCTTATAAAAGATAAGTTATTTTTACAAGGAGAGCGATCAATTGAAATGTTTGAGAACGCAATGAAGAGAAAGGTTATCAGAGACGTTTTGTCGTCTCCGTCTCCTTAAAGATAGCGAGCCCGCTTCGGAAGCCTAAGGTTGCGGGTTCGACCCCAGTTGGAGTCGATAGATTTTCTGGAAACTAAAATCGTAGGCACACACGTCATATGATTATATGACTTATGATTTTTATGACATGATCACATGTCATATGATTATATGACATGTAAAATATCCCTTGAGTATCAATTTAGCTTTGGTACTCACGGCAATATTTTGCATCCGACGAAAGTATGAATTGAATAAATTCAAACGACACAGTTTTGTAGCAGGTGGTGCGACCGATGAAATTTCTTCCACTCTTAGGGACTTGCCGTGTCTGCAAATGACTTAGCTGCCAAAATGTAACCCATTTGAAACAAACAGATTTTTCAGTCCAGAAATTATTAAAAGTAAATAACATTTGTAGATTGAATGTTAATTTTAAACTATATACATAAAAATTTAATGTATTACTTCAAAGTCATTGTAGTGGCCACTGTAGCCTAATGGTTATGATCACGAACTAATGACCGGCGTGTCGCGGATTCAAGTCCTGGTGCCACTGAAAACCCGCCGGTGCCGTGTACAGGGGGTGTCCTTCCGTTGGTGTGGTGTAAAAGTTTTGAGGAGGGTGCCAACTCAGGTGTGGATTTCGTCACTTGGCCATGGTTCAAAAGTACGAGGTTCGAAGCCTCGTGTTGCTGTGTTGTGTGATGTTAATATAACTCTCACACTCAAGTAATTGTACTAGACACACACTATGTAAGCAGGGGCTTAACTATCACCATATCAGCCGTATCAATGATATGGGGCTCCCGAGCTACAGGAGCCCCAACATGTGTAACTACAGTTCCACTAATAGGGCTCCCATATCTAAAAAAGGGCCCGAAAGAATTTTGATACAGGGCCCCATCAGAGCTTGATACGCCAGTGGATGTAAGTGATTGATAAAAATACATTTTATCATAGAACACAGATTTATTGTTCAACAATCAACTGTTTAAAATTGTAAATCCGAAAGCATATGTAGTGATTTATAACCCGCGAAATACAAAACTAGCATAAATTTAGAAATTAAAACAAGATTCAAATGGACGTTTGAAGAACAATTAAAAACAGTTTTAGTACGAAACTACATGAAAAACTTTTGTTGAGATGGCTCATGAATATAAACAAGAATCCCCCCCCTAAAAAGAGGGGAGGGGTGGTCCATAACTTAAGTTGAAATACTTGACTTAATTCTTATGCAAACAATATTGACGACACACAAGAGTGATTAAAAATGTTTAACTGAAAAACAAAACTACAATTGACAACAAAAAACGTTTTTAATTAATACGTAGCCACCGAAACATATCAGACACATTAAATAACATAAGAAATGCAAAAACAACACTTTTAAGAGAACTTCATCTCAATCTTAAAGATGAAAAAGTATCGAATTTTCCATTTCGAATTCAACTTAAATTTATTATTGTTGATATTTAAAAGTAACTCGTGAGTATTTTGTTACACTATAAAGTGCAATGTATTAAAATACTAGCCTAAATTGAAAGTATTTCCGGAATACAATAATACCCCGAACATGCGCGATAGGTGGCACTGACTGATAACCGCTAAGTCAGAATATACTAATTTGCCAAATAAATACATATAAATTATTTTTATTTGGGCCAGAGACAAAAGAAAGTAACAATTTTTAAAAAAAACTGCTTAATAAAATCTTAGATAACACACACAAATACAAAATCGCAAACAGAAGTTATTTTTGGTGCAGAAGGTTTCATAAAATCTAGCAAAGTAGTCTGTGCCGGCTCAAAGATTTTTTTTCTCCCTCAAAATTTCATCGCAGCATGCTAATAATTTTTTCATTCCTTGTTTTGCTGCAAAAATTGTCTTTTCATTAAAGACTTTATTTCTAAAAATTATAACCCTTTATTCAATTAAACCAGTGCCGGTTTTCGCTCATTTCGGGTCCTGAGCGCAAAAGATCTACGCCCTCCCCCTTGACATTGGATGATCGAAATTTATAACCAGAAAACCTGTTTTAAGTCCAGGCTATCTAGGCCCTTCCTAGCCCCTCCGGGTCCCTGCTCCAAGTACTGAACCGGCACTGAATTAAACTGAAGCCTTCTGACAAATTCTCAACCGTCCTTCGATCTTCTGATTAAACTGGGTCTAAAAACTTAAGATCTTCAATGTTTTTCTCTTGCTCATGCATTTGTATGAGTTTTTCATTAATTGTAAGCTCCTGATTGTGGGAATCCAGCTGTTTTTGAACGTTATCACTATTCACTTCTAAGTTTATTTGCCTGACAAGATCGACAACTTCTTCAGTCACATTACCAATTTTATGAGTCTTTGAAATTTATTCCGTCTGAGTTTCAGTGACGTAAAAAAAAAGTTGAGTAGACGATATTTGCAAATAGTGTAACTCCAGGTTCGTGTAAATCGAGGTATTACTGCTAATTAAAAAAAAATTCTGTGAAAACAGATAGGACGCGCGCGAAAAACATTTAATATATATATATATATACATTTCTCCAAATATACATACCTTCCATACGTTCTATATCCATATCTATACGTTCTCCAAAAATAATACCATCGTAGATCATTCAACAACGATTAGTCTTCACAGAAGACTATAATCGACTAATAATTTATGCATTATCAACCACATATTGAGAGGTGATTAACTGTTATGCAAAGAGGAAGTAATTGCACTTCAAATTATTTGACAGCTTATGGAGAGATTTAAAATTAAAAATAACATAATTAAGGCTGTTCTAGTACCTCTGATATTAATTAATATAATAAAATATGATGCAATGGTTATTATGTTTCAAAATACATTTAATAAAAATGCATAATGACAATTAATATTCTGAATAATGATGTACTTAATGTGTAAGACTTTTCCAAGAAATATTTTATTGTAGTATCAGTGTTAAAACTGTTAATAACATTGTAGTAAGTTCTACATTCTTTAAAATGGATACAGAACCTAATTCTTCGATACTTTTTATATGCAATTTTTAAAAAAATGAAATGTATAATGAATGCCTAATTAATTGTTAGTGAAAATATTTTTAAGATAAATAACTTCATATTATGTATTTTATATCAATTTTACATCCATTTAAAATATTAAAGCACAAAAAAAAATTAAATCTAACAAATGATTTTATTTGATAAAAGAAAATTTGATGCAGTGCCATCTCGGGTGTACAACTTTAGGACGAGCAATTCAATGCAATACTGGTTAATAGATAATATAGTGATATATCAGAGCGGTTTTATTGCATACTGACAACGAAATGGAGTTATTCAGTTGAAAAGATGATAGATCCAATATATTTTTTTTTTTAAGTAACAGACTAATCTTACTTATCATTCACAATGGGGACCTGAAAAGATTCCTGTGGCTTTGGTGTCAAGTATTTTTGTGACTTGCAGTTCTTCACTTATACTTCGAAGAGATAAGAGTTGTAGCTCTGATTTAAGTAAACACCATATATTGTTAGTTCCTCATGGGTTTTAAAAATAAAATAGCTAAAAAAAAAAAAAAAAGGAATTTTTAAAATTCTATAAAAAAAAAAAGGAAATAGAAGTGTTTCTTAGATTTATCTCACATGAAAATTAAAAAATATCTAGGTGTTGGTAATAAAATCATTTACACGACTTATAAATATTTTTGAACAATTCCAACACTGATATTTTGATTAAAAACCATTGCTATGAATAAATTAAAGATGACTGTGGTGCCATCTAGCGAACAAAGTACTTAACTTCCAAATCGAAAACATTGCATTCTTTTTAAAAAATCATTAGTAAAACAAAATAAATAAATAAATAAATAACGAGATAAAAATTTGTCAGATCTCTATCGCTTATATCAAATTTCAAATTTAAGATAAATTATAAACTCTAGAAATATTTAGGTAATCAAATGAAATTTTGATAAAAAACGTGATTTTAAGCCACAACTTAGGATAATAAAAAAAACAATATAGTAAATCTAATACTGCTATATATTCTTTACTATGCAACATAACAAGTTTTAAATAAATCTAATAAAAAACCCTAGTACAAGTTCTGCAGCATGAAGCTAATTTTAAATTAAAGATACGAAATCAAAGTTATATAACATTTTCTTTTCAATCTTATCTTATTAAATTAAAGAAAAATAATAGAATTTAGTAAATATAGAGTAATAAGGAATTGTAAATTGATGATGAAATTAATACTTTTCTAAATAATTTACAAAATTTTCGAAGATGACATTTCATTTCAGTTAATGAAATATTTCGAAATGGCATGCGAAACAGTTGTTACTCTTTATTTACGATATTATCATAGAAATATAGAGGAAACGGTTAGTATAATACATTTTTCAATGAATATATTCCAAGACATAATTTTTCTTTAGTAAAAATATTTTTGATATCATAAGTAACTGACACATAATATTCTGAAGTATCGGAGGCTAGTTTTCTAAATATTTTATTAAAAAGGAGGAATTTAGGAAAATATTACAAGCATATCAAAAATACACATACTTCTTTTCATATTTTTATCATAATACTATTTATGCTGCATTTAAACTAAAAACCTAATTCAGATTTTCAGGACAAATTGATTTCGGCGCAATCAAAGTAAATTCTTTTCTAATTTTGAAAAAAAAAATAATAGTAAGAAAACCAGATTAATTCTTATTATTACATGCAAGAAGAAATCACACAAAAAATGTCAATTGTAATTGAAATGAATAAAATGAAACTTATATGTAAAGGAACCGTTCGAAAATTAAAATCAGAATATGCTAATCTTAAATAACAGAACAATGTAAATTACTTTTGGATCGATTATTTCTAAGCATTATAAACTACTTTTATTTAAGCAATAAGAAAAATAACAAACGAATCAATCTATAACACCAATCTGAAACACCTAAATTATATATTATAAGACTTTCGAAATGTATATAAACAGTTCAACTATCCTGGACTATATGGATAATTATATATCCAGATAACTTATAACTGATAACAAATGCTTTGAATTTCTAAAACCATAAAAGCTCCATTCATTCTTTCAAAAATATAATTTGAATAAAATTAATTATATAAATGCATACATTCTAAACTTTTAAAAAGATATAATACGATAATACTTAATAGCAAGGATACAATAACAGGAAAACTTTAAAATGGTTGAATAAAGTGGCGGGAAAATTTTAAGGAATTATTCCAATTCAAAATATAATTATTTAACAGCAATTTATGTCATTGCCATATTTCATATGCGAAATTATGTGCTATTTTCCTTATTTTAGGCGTATTTTCCCATACTTCTAATACTAAAAAAAATAAAATTGTATTTTCTCTATTAAAATTAAACAATAATTTTATGCAATTATTCTCTATTCTGATGGCATCATGCTGTTTTATCAATTATCTTATTCGCAAACTTCATTATCCCAGATCATGAATCTTTTATGAATTTCTGTGTTCTCTTATCCGCTTTTCGTAAAATTGTTAACTCGGGAACACCTGTCATTTTCAGTTCGCAAGCTGACAGGCTCCGTTCTTTTCAAAGACACCTGCTAGTTCCTGCTATTGTGTTTGAGCAATTTCAACTCCGAGTATTCGATATTGTAACATTTCATCACAAAATTTATGAAAGATATTTCAGTAAATAAAAATCAATGCCAATCTGAAGAGACGTCTGTATACGAACCTCTTTATTTACATTTCATGCTGTTTTGAAACACTGTTATTTTTAGGTATATATATGTTACTTCAATGGAAAAGTTGTGACACGAACTAACAACAATAGTTATATTTCTATGAAAGTTGCAGGTGCAGAAAATAATGCGGTCTTTTAAATTGTCCAATAATTTTCAACTGTCATAGAGTAAATTATTATTAAAGTGTTCTGAGAGTTACGCAGTTGTTATACTGCACCTATTAAAAGATTCAAAGTTAACTTGCATATGAAGATTTTTTTTTTAAACTTCATTTTATTAACAGTATTTTAATTAAGGTCTTTCAGAACTTCTAACAATATTTTTTTTGGATTTTTGTAATTTTTAAAGTCATTTTTCGATGCAATTTTTACTTTATGAACGAGAACTTGCATATATGATTCAATTTATTATCTGTTGTTACTTTATAAGTGAGAATTTTGTGTAAACAGTTCAAGTTATTGCAATACTGAGGAATTTAATACGAAAATATCATTAATTTATAATATTTTCTTTTAAAAATAGGATCTGGATTGGTAATTACCATTGCAGACCTAGTACACTCCGCGGAAGCTGGTATCATTTTTTAGCGTTGCATCATGTAGGTGGATACCAATTACAACAATATAAATTTATCACCCAGTTTCCTCCCCAGACGGAGGTACTGAGTTCTGACGATTTGAAATCGCTAACAATTTAATTTGGCCGAGAGCACCAAAGCCAAACAGGCTCTCTAGGGATTTTTAACGTGTCATATAATCACACGAGATGGACGCTTTTGATTTTTTTTACATCATGAAAATTCTCTAACTTGGGCCGGGGTCGAACGCACAAACTTGGGCGTTCAAAGCCAGAGCCAAACCTATTACGCCACTCAGCCGGTTTAATTTATAATCCACTTTTAGGATTTTTAAGTCATTCTGAAATATTTTGGATCAACTTTTTTAGTACTAATGGGAATTTAAATTATTTGATTTTGAATTTATGTCGCTCTGTGAAGAGACACTAATAACATTGGTGTTTAACCTCGTAATTGTGAACCACGGTCAAAAGTGATGAGAACAACTCCTAAAAAAAGTTGGCCTCCCACACCACGCCAATGGGGGGACATTGAGCAGATTTAACATATATCAGCCCCTCTATAAGGAGGGTCTTCAGTGACATTAGGATTCGAACTTGTGACTCGACAAAGCCGACCATGAGCTGGCAACCATGAAAGTAATTTAAGAGGAACATTTACGAAGTTTTAAGTCATAAGCATGGACATTTTTATTATGATATGTTGCATTAAAATAAAACATAATATTGTATATATATGTACATATATTACTTCGAGTAGTTATTCTAAAAATTCAAAGTCTTGGGATATTCAAATTACAATATAAAATCTTCAAGAGGTATTCAAAATTAATTAAGGATAATATTTCACAATCTTTTAATTGTTTGAAATATCAAAGAATAATGAACGCTTTTAATTCTTTTAGCAATTTTAAATGTATGATAAACATAACGATGCATTTTTGATAAGCAAAATTTTAATAAAACATCAGTTATAAACTCAATAAAAATCATGAATCGATATGCGAGTGAAGTATCAAAAAGAGTTTCATTATATTTCGTTTTTTTCGGTAAGGTAATTAAAATGTCTTACTTGTAAGATGATAATATAGGTATATCTTTTTTCAGGAAATAAATGTCTTACCTAAAAAAGAAAAAGAGAAATATTAAATACAAATGTTTACAATGTAACAAGAATGCTTAAAAGCAATAATTAATTAATACCGTAAATATAAAACAATTTTTTTAAAAAGAGAATTGATATTAATTACAATACGCTAACAATAAGAGTAAAGATTTCCCAAATTACATTTTAAAATTATATGAATCACATAAACCAGGAAGTAATTATTTCTTAGTGTTTTAAATTCAATGTATTCAAGTTGTAAGGCTTAAAAAAAAGATGCTGATTATTCATTAGAGCAAAATTTGATTAAAACTAAAAGCTATTAATCATCACTTCTAATGTAAATAAATTAAATTGAGTTAACCACTTTTTATGAATTTATATATAGATAATAATCCAAACTTAAAACTTGTCATTCGATTAATGAGGGAAAATAAATTTAAAATGCTAGAACAATTCACATCTACGAGATTTAATTCCTGGAACTATTAGATATTACTGTGTTCTAATCCAAGTAAACCATTAAATAAAAGCTCTTAATCCCTTCAAGTCTAAAATACGCGTTCAAAGAGTGAGTATTAAAGTGGGATGCCAGCTCATGTGTCGTCCTTGTCACTTGACCATAGTTTAAAATTTTTAAACCCATCGCCAATAGCTTTCGTGTTGCTTCGAAGTTCGATGTTAATAAACAACCAATCAACATACAAACAATGGTATAACAAATACACAAGGTATTCGCGAATTTAAACGCAAAACGTAATTAAAATTGTTTAAAAAATTAATAACGCACAAAATACTCTAATTTAGCTTATGAATGATATATTTATAAATATCCAGAGAGGTCTTAAGGCATTGATCAACTGGGTCCGGGCCCAGGACCTCAATCTCGGTGGGGGCCTCGTTTCGTTTTCGACTCAGGAAGATTATGATACGGATAATTTTAACACATTCATTGCCACTGACGCTTTGGCGCGTCACGCATAGCGCTACCTCCTATGCCGGCACCGTTCTAGGACGACCATCGCCTATGATAAGTTATATGCTTTATTTTTAGTGCGGCTTTGGCGGTTGAACAAAGATTTTTGAGGCATGTTAGGGCAGTATTATTTTTATATTTTATGTGCTTAGTTTTTAAATTTTGTGTTAAAAATATTTTATACCCATTTTTAAAAATGTCGGACATTACAAGTATTGCGGGGCTTCACAGCCTAAGAAAAGGAAAGTAAATAAATAAAAAATTGACTGCAGCCGAAATATTAGAATTACTAGAAAAGAGTGAAACGTGAAAGTAAAAGGTTTTTCCGATTTTACTACCAAAGTATAAAGAATGTTTTTAATCATTTAAACACTATTTTGTAATTCGGCTTCTGAGGATGGTTATATCAATTTTACTAACATGGACCAAATGGGTTCATGGCCAAATATTATTCCCACATATTCTCTGAAAAACAGAGAATTTCAAACCGCATGTCAACTGGCAAAGGTGTTAAGACTGTATAATTATGAAATGGCCGCTGTGTTTGATTGTGTATTGTGCTAGGCATAGGCCTAATACAATAAACAATCATTCAACTCATTGAGTCGAAGTGCGGCTATCGGTCAAGCCAGTTTGTGCTTAGATTTTTGAGATTGTGCACATTTATTTGATTTAAATTACCGTTTGAACGAATATTTGACAAAGCATGCTATATACTGTTTACCTTTAACGATATCAAGTAGGGCCCCCTTTTTCATGGGGGCCCAGGGCCTCAAAAAATCTCAATATTTATCTGGGCCCAGGGCCTCAAAGAGTCTTAAGACGTACCTGTATATATCGATTAAAATAGAAAAAAGCATGAAATATAATATTATTTTTAAAAAAAATTAAAGGATTTTAGAACTGGATTATTTATATTCACAAATTATCTATACAAATAATGAGAAAATTAAGTAGTAATAATGCAAAATCTGAAACAGTAATAATGCAGAAGAATCAAACTTAATAAAAGCTAATCTCAAATATTTCATTGGTACATTTGCTCATTAACACCCTTTTATGTAACCATTTTTGTTCAATTTTTTAAAAAAAAAATTCAAGTAATTTTTTAAAGCAATCTGAAAAATTGAAATTAAAAAAGAAGCCCTAAAAATTATATTTATATGAATCTACACTTATCCTGCTTTATACTCTTATCTAAAACAAGGTTTTATAGTTTGTTATTAAAAAGTTGCAAGTAGAAAGTCATTAATATTTATATTCTATTTAGGTGGGAGTAAAATTTTTCCGTCTCTCCTATGTGACATAATAAACGCAAAGAGATTAATCAAGTAATGATTGTATGTGATATTTCACGCGTATAAATATATAACTTGACACCTTTCAACAACCTCATGCAGCGTAATTCCTGTAAACAAATCTACTTCAGAAAAAAAAAAAAACTATATAAATTTCTCCACAGGGGGCCCTAATCAACCCTCTTAAAAAAAGTTATTTCGACTCCAGATGACAAGCTTGTATTATGAACCTCAAGAATTCGTCCAACCCAAACAAAACCATCGGCTGTCAAAGCTTCCCAACTCATTGGCACGTCTCCGCATTTAATTGGACTTGTTCGGAGACAATGGTGGGAATGTGACATTCGCAGTGTCAAGAGGTTCACCCGACACGCACGGTTTAGTGAGATAAAGTAAGTAATGTTATTGTTTGAACAAAACACAGATAAAACATGTCTTATCGGACGTGTTCGACAAGATGTGTAGAGAACTCCGAGGCACTTCGGGAAGACGCGTGTGAAAGGATTGAAATTACGACTAACCGAGCCGTTGCCAATAATTACGAATTAATTCTGCCCAATTTATTTAGCTTAATTTACGCAATTAACTTGGCAATTTAAAACTAGTTTATAAAGGGTGAAACACACAACATATGAACTAATTAAATAAGAAATGTGAATACCTTTTCACGCATACGTTTAGGCTTCAGTTTCCGTAAACGTGACTTTTTTCCTGAATGCATTCAAATGTGCATATGTTACAATGAATATGAGGCAGTTTAATTATATTTATTAAACAGACAGTTACGAGTACAAACAAAGTGTGATTTTTGATGAAATAAATTTACAAATTATTTTATACGAAGAATGTACGTAATATAATTGGTATACATACACTCATGTCCATAAGTTAAGAATAATGAAGTTCAGGCAAAGAAAGAGACAGAAGCAAAACAAATTTGACTTATTTGTAAAGTCTATTTATTAAACAGAAGGTAAAGAGCAAAAAAGATGCTATATGTTTGACATAATTAATAAAAATTGCGATTTTTACTCCCTGGAGCAAATTTCAAAAAAGAACCTATTTACAAAAAACAGAATAACATGGTTAGTAACATGGTTAGCACGGAGTATGTCTCCCGGACAATGCAATACAGGCCTTACAACGCCTACGCATGCTGAGTACCAAATTATCAATCTGATCTTGGGGAATATTACACCACTCATCAAGCAATGCCCTCCAAAGTTCCGGTAGACAGGTGGGAGGGGGTTGACGGGCTGCAATTCGTCGGCCAAGCATATCCCACACATGCTCTATTGGATTCAAGTCCGGTGAGTATGCTGGCCAATCCATACGGGCGATATCCTCCGATTGAAGGCAATGTTTACACGGTGAGGACGGGCGTTGTCATCCATAAACAGAAACTCAGCACCCATGGCGCCCGAAACAAACGTACATGTTGTTCCAGAATGACACCCCAATAGATGTGGCCTGTCATCGTTACACTCTGAACATGCAGGTCAATTCTGGAACCAAGAATAATTCCTCCCCAAACGAGCCATCCTGCACCACCGTAACGGTGTCGTTTAATGGTGTTCTGTTGGTGGTAACGGGTACCTGGCGCTCTCCATATGAAAGTCCGGCGAGAATCAGACTGCAAACTAAACCTGGACTCGTCGAAAAACATCACACTAGACCAGTGTCGCGGTGTCCACAATGCATGCTCTCTACTCCAGGTTAATCGCAGGCGACAGTGAGTTGCGGTAAGAGAAACACATCTGACAGGACTACAAGCATATAGACCAATGTCCCCTAAGTGTTTGTACACGGTCTGCCTTGAAATTGTCGTACCGGTAGCTGAAGAGAGCTGACGAGATAGGACTGATGCTGTGCTCCGTCTGTTTTTTTTGGCAGTAACTGCTAAATACCGGTCCTCATTCGGCGTTGTAACTCGGAGGCGACCTGTGCTGAAACATCTACTTACATTACCACCATCTTGGAATCGTTGCCAAAGCCTGGAGATGATACTATGGGCGATTCCAAGTTCCTTGGATACTTCCAGCTGGGTACGTCCACTTTCCAGTCGTCCGATAATTCTACGACGTAAAATATCATCCAAATTCTCCCTTTGTGCCATAACTATGCTGTTATTGCACTGAAAGGCTTTTAAAGCGCTTGTGAACAATTTTACTTCTTTGCCACCATTCCTTATATAGCCCTCTCTTACACTCTCGTCATTGTGACGTACTATCCACGTCCATCTGGTGGTTTCCTGTAATTTGCATATTCTTCTTCAAGATGTGTGTGATAATTCTACAGGTTAAATTTTTATTTTAGAGTTCAATTTCTGTGTGATTCTGAATTATCCTTAATTTATGGACATGAGTGTACTACAGTTCATATTTTGTGCTAAGACAATTTGCGTTATTTACACACAAAAAGGCTTTTCATTGGATAAGTAACAAAAATGAACATTCAATTTATGATTATTCATCTACTACAGAGAATAAATATGTGGGTTATGTTTTTTCTACTTCTGAATTAATTTACCATAAAAAGAATTAGCTGTACATATATATACCAAAAATGTATCTAAACAGAATAATAAAAAGATAAAAACATCATTTTATTATTAACTAGTTAAAATAAAATTGATTTAAACATTAATAACTGATTTTTTTAATGGAAAATAATATTAACATAATGTGATATATGGTGTGATATATTAACACTGTATAGTGTTAAAATGTATTATACATTAAAAATGGCATCTCTAACTCAGTTTTCCCAGTATCATTATCATAAAAGCGTTCGTTATTAGAAACGTAAACTATGCAAATTAAAAAATTGTATATCATAGATAGATTAGTAAGAGAAAATATTTTTTTAAAGCTATTACGAGTGCAATATATACAAAGATATATTAAACGTAAAATTTAGGTCTGCATAATAAAAAAGAAAACTGAAGTTTGAAATTTTTATAACTTTTTATATTATTAGAAATGAAAAGCATTTTAATAAAAGCATTTTATTCTAAGATGATAATTTAAAATTTTTTTTCATATTAAAAATATTTCAAAAGAAATATTATTGTAAGTAATCAAAATTGTGTGATAAAATTATTTAGCTGACTTAAAATATTTTCCCCATTTTATAGTGTAAGAACACTACTTCTAAATTATTTTATTCTTATGTTCAGACTGATTTCTATTTTATGGAGATAATTTTGAAAATTTCGAGACCTGCAGCCGATAATTCTCGAGTCACTTCCAAGTGCGACTGTAATAAATAATCCATCAACTGAGTTGTTTGTATGTATAACATTTTCAACACTGAAGGAAGCATGACGCATGGGTAAGAAAGAAAGATTAAAATTAGTAATCGTGATAATCAGAGAAAAAAAATGAGTTCGATTCAGTTTAAATAAAACCACCCAAGTTTTTCAAACAGATTATTTTGGCAGTTGACAAAGTAAACATTTATTTTATCGATAAAATGTATCTCAAAAATTTCTTCACTTCAAGCTCAAGAGATAAAAGTTTCACTACACTTGAAATAACATTAGTATAGATAAAACTTTTGTGTGCTGTCTATCAAATCAGAGCGATAAGAAATGCATTTCCTCTTCGTAGAGTAATTTTCGAAGTAGGAAAAATTTATATTCTTATTTTAAAAAATGAAGACACCTCTTATAAGTATATATTCTGGAATCGAAAATCTGACTATAGGCCAGGAGTAGGTCAATAGCGACCCACCAAGCTCTAGTCAGAAAATCAAATATATAGAAAATGTACCGT
Organism: Trichonephila clavata; assembly: GCA_019973975.1. Lineage (NCBI taxonomy): Eukaryota > Metazoa > Arthropoda > Arachnida > Araneae > Nephilidae > Trichonephila > Trichonephila clavata. The sequence continues at coordinate 1,789 of BMAO01033669.1, read as the reverse complement.
ACTATGTACCGTAAAATCCGGTGTATGACGCGCACCTATACTTTCAAGCTGATTTTTTTATTTTTTAGATATATTCGCCGTATAACACACGCCCTCTTTTTTACGAAGAAACCTGAAATGTAGATGTGCAATACTCTTATGTTTTGAAATAATTTATTCGAGGTATTATTTCAGGCTTTTGAATAAATAGTATACTTCTAGAACTACAACATTTAAAGTTCACAAAATTCTATGTATCATTTCTCTTAAATAAACAGTATTTCAATCTTGTGGGAGTTTATTTTTTCTTAGATTTACCTATCATTATTTTTAAGGCTATCATTTTTATACGGCGTATAAAGCGCACCTTTTTGTGTTAAAAGTGCGCGTTATACGCCGGATTTTACGGTATATTTGGGGCGTAATATGAGCAAAATTTTCTTGCTGCATGAAGATCAGCTAAGTAAATATAGAAGCAAGTTGGCTCACATTAATTTGTATGTTGTGATAAGAATTTCAACAAGAAATCTCACTCTAGATTTAAAAAAAATTGTACTAAGTGTAATAGGATCCCTTTGCCTTATAAACTGATTCTTTAATTAAATGGGGTTGCAGCTATAGATATGATACTAAGACAATAAATAAATTAAATAAAACTACGATTATTTATTTAATTTATATTTATTGATTTTTATATGGTACAAGTTATACCTTTTCTGAGAGGCAAAGTAACAATGAATGCAATTGTTTAAAAAGAGAGGAGCGGCCTTCCGGTATCCTCTGCTTCTCAATGAGGTTTTGAGCTGAAACAACTACTCTCTCCTAGACTAGGCAATTAAAATTTTATCAATAAAGAGGGAGGTAGATATCAATTAATTGAATATAATGAAATTTCAACTTGATTCATTAAAAAGAAAAATAGACAGTTCTAACAACAACGGAAGGGAAATGCTTCTCAGGTGACTAAAATTTAATTAGCATTCGAAGTGAGATGTTTTCTACGTTTTAAATAAGCTTCATTTACAAATTAACTTTTTTTCTTATGAAAATACATTTCATATTTTGATACATAAAAAATTGGAAAAAAAATTATGCGACATTTTTATAAAAAATAATTTAATATAATTGTTAAAATTCATCAAATAATCTCAAAATCATTTGTTGATTTTTTTTGGAACGTCAGAAATATTTGTAGCAAGAAGAAATGAAATGCATGTAAACAAAACTATAATTTTCACATTGACAGCTTACAGTGACTAAAATATTTTATTTCTTAGAAATTTCGATGTCTTCTAAATCTGCAATTGCATAATTTGAAATAATTAATACTTTTATAAGTAAATGTGCTTAAAAAAGAACTTAAATCAGGATTTTTGAAAGTTAGGTGCTTATTTCAACGATTATAAATTAATGTGCCCGTAATAAAATAATATAAATATATTACAATAATATACATATAATATTCATATAAGAACATCAAGATCAATGCAAACAAAACTTATATATATAACTTATAAATTTTATATATTTATATATTATTTTTATATATATTATTACTTATATATTTTAACTTATAAAATGTAATCAAATAATCAGTAATATAATTTATGTAATTATTTATAATAAATAATCTTTTATTAATTGATATTTCAATGTCTATTTTATTATCCCATATAATAAATATGCTTGTATGTGCTACTAAAATAATCCAAATGAATAATTAGTATTTCAGTATACATAAAAATCACTAGATGGCAGCACGAAACACAACAAATCGAATACATTTAATATGCATATTTTAAATTGATTT
>BMAO01033668.1:0-12326 GCA_019973975.1 Trichonephila clavata | reverse complement strand
TAGACGTAAAATATACAAGTAAATAAAAGAAAAAGAAATACAAGTAAATAAAAGAAAAAGAAACACAAGTAAATAAATACTAACCTTTATTATAAAGGCATAAGAAATACAAGTATATAAGAGAAAAATAAATACAAGTAAATAAAAGAAAAATAAATACAAGTAAATAAAAGAAAAATAAATACTAACTAACCTTTATTATAAAGGCATAAATATCATTTACCATTGGATTTTGTCCAAGCTAGCTACAAAACTTAAAGATTTTAAACATTTTGATTAAATTTTAGACGTAGTATTTATCCGTGTACTTCGGTAATTGAATCTGTTCTAAGATGGGGGGAAATGTGTCCGCTCTAACCACGATGAGTTTCAAAATGTCCGCTCAGACCACGAAATGTTATGTGTCAGCTCTAACCACGTCCGCTGTAGCCACGCCACCATTTCGGTAACAGATATTTTTCATGGTTAAAAAATACATTGGATTTTTTCTTCTTTTGGAAAAAATGCGTTCTAGAGAAAGAAATGTACCAAGCCATAAATATTCATTTTAAAATCTTCCTATTGAGACGAATATATATATATATATATATATATATAAACATTTTTTGTGTATCTGTATGTGTGCGCATTTTATCAACTTAAGAAAAATATATCGACTTTTTTCAAAACTTTTGTTTACTAAATTTCATTATATATATATTTTTTACATCTTATGTCAATGACACTGCTGCAAAAACCAGGAATTGTCGATTTTTGTCGTTGTATCAAATAACGACCAGTCGTAAAATTCTCGGTTGAAAACAGATATTTGAAAAAAGAACAGTATTTTTATACTTTTGAAGCCTCTAAAGAGAAATGTTCCCCATTCCTTCTATATTTCATTGTATTCTTTTCTTTTTATGACCAAATTTTACGCCTGCGTTATCTATTTTGTGATTTCAACGGTCTTTAAAGACAAGAAAAAACTCTTTCGCCTATTTCCAAAGCGACACTATCAGTATAAATAATGGAAATGGATAAATTTGATTAATGGAGCTTTGTCTACAACCGAAATGTAAATTTTTAACATCGCAATTATTTTTATATGTTGCATACATTTAAAGAATTTATTTCTAAAAAATTACGTGATTAAAAAATAATTTGAAATAATACAATAATTCACAAATGTACATTTTTTTCAAAATGTCTCTATTAAATTTCAATGTAAGAAATCTCTATAATCATCAAATTTCATTTCGGTTGGGGATAAAAATTGATTTGGAATATCAAAATCGTTACAAAATAATTTTAAAATAACTGTAAAAAAATCACAAATAATCTAGAAGTCTAATTTAAATTATTCTTAATTTTTAATTTTTTTAAATAAAGATATATTTATAATTTTTTTTTCTCTTGTAAGTGCGAGATTCCAGTTCTACTAGTTGCCAGGTGCTGATTCCTGTAGTAACTGTTGCCAAATGCGAGATATCAATTCGTCATTGATAGATACGACATTATAGATTCTTACAAATACCTTGCCGGCTGGGTGGCGCGGTTGGTTTGTCGCTGGCCTACTGCACCCAAGATTGCACGTTCGACCCCGGCCCAAGTCGGTGGACTTTCATGATGCAGAAAATCGACAGCGGCCATGTCCTATGATTATACGGCATGTAAAAGATCAATGGAGTGTGTTTAGCTAGGGTGTTCCCAGCAAAATTAAATCCTAGTACAGGTTCGCATCGTCAGAGCTTAGGTGCCTTCCTCTTAGGAGGAAACTGGGTGTCAAAATTACCTGTGGCGATTGGTATCCACCAATAGGGTGCCACACTAAAACGTGATACCAGCTTCCGGCAATGTACTAGGTCTGCAATGGTAAAAGACCAGTCCGCAGACAGTTAGAAATAAAAGAAACAAATACTTTGATACATATTTGATGAATGTAATATTTAATAATACAGCATCAAAGTTTTGTTTAAATGAAAGTTACTATCTCAAGTTTACACCTAAACTGAAAACAAATTTAAAAAATTCATAAGAGTTCCATATTTTAATATTTTGTTTTAATGTTCCGTTACAATCATATAAAAACACATACACATTGCAACTACAGCTGTAAATAACATAATAATACCTTAGCTGCATACCACTTTATAATATGAATATTAATTTAGAAAATATTTTAAATTATATAGTAATTTAAAAGTGCGTAGGAAATATATGAAAATATATGTAGGTACAAGCTGAAATCCTTAAAAAACGCCTTAAAGATCCATTAAATCTCCTTAAATTACCATTTCATAATCATTTGTTTAAAATTGTTTTGTTCATTTTTTTAAAAAAAATATTTTTCTTTAGTTAAAATTATTTTTTTCTATAATTAAATTTAAATTACATAACTTCTTTAAGAAATTTTATATCAGACGCAGTCACATGAAATCTTTCAGCAAAAATGAATGTGTTTGTTTTAATTATTAATGTAATGCATTCCATTTGGAAAAAAAAACTATTTATTTTTATATTATTATAAAAAACTGCACCACAGCGAAACATTTAAAAATGTAATAGAATATCGAATAACGAGTGGAGATCATCCATTTCAATTTTTTGACAATTTATTTTAATTTTTAAATGAATATAATACCTTTATTATCTTAATAAAAGGACTGAACTTAGAATAAGATAATTATTTTCATAACGATATTTATTTTGTTTCTTCCATTAAAATTTCCAAAAGTGATCTAGATGTCATTGTTATTATTAAAATCGTTTGTTCGTTGTAATTTATCGAAGATTATTTTTTTTATTTATTGAGAAAATATTACGTAGATTAATTCTTGGATTGAAAAGACTTCAATTTATTCACTGCTCTCTCTTCAGTTTTCTTTTCTTACAATCATACTTATTTTATTCTTTTTTATTTTCTCGCGAAATTCAGAGTTATTCTTTACTTTCCATTTCGGTTATTCTAATGACATTTTAAGGATTATCTTTAGTAAGATATGCACAAATAAAGTTAGAATGGAATAAAGCAAAAGGCTGAATTAGGAAAGGGATTTTGTCAAATAATTTTTCTTTTATCTTTGAAATAATTTCGAACAGAAGACAGAAGTAAACTACCGCAAGTTTAAGATTAAATTGGAAAACAGAATATATTTAATCCTCGAATATGTTTAAAAACATTATGCCAAATGCCAAAATGTCTTTTTTTTTAATTAAAGATATTGTTACTATTTATTTTAAGGGGGTAATACTTAAACCATTTTATTTTTTAAAAAAACAGTGATATTCACTTTTATCTTACGAGTTAAGCAAAAACAAATTTTAATTTAATATATATATATATATATAGTATCATAAAATTAAAAAAAAAATTTTTTTAAAATAAATTTAAAAAAATAAAAAAAAATACACAGTATATAATAAAATTGATAGTACTAAATTATACCACTAATAAAACTAGAAAATTTAAACCAGATTTCAAGAATTCATATATATATATATATATATATATAATATATATATATATATATAATATAATATATATATAGCAGTAAATAATTCAAAAGAAGACTAATAAATCCCAAGCATCCTAAGATCAGACCGGAAAACCAAGAACATGGAACCATGACAAACCAAAAAGAAATGTATCTAGCGGGAAAACTATTATGATTTCTCGAGCTGTCACTGGTTTAGGACAGTGAAACAGGATTAAACATTGTTGTGAGATCTCAATCTTCTCCTGCAGCAGAAATTGTTTCTACATAATAGCTTCCAGTATTTTTATACTTGAACTAGAAAACTAGTGTATTAATAGAGCACAAATAAACATTTTGAACAATATATAACAAAATAAGCATAAAAGAAAATATAATAAATAAGAAAATTTCGAATAAATATGAAAAAATAGAAAAAACATGAGTAAAATGAAAAACATACACAAAAATCCAGCAATATAAAAGTAATAAAAACCAAAGATGTATTAATTAAAAACAAAGTAAAAAATTGAAATAAGAAAAAAGTAAAATAAAATAAAATAACCAAATATTATAACAAAACTTATTAGAATACTGATTATAAGCATAAAGCTTGTATATACAATGTCAGAAACATTTTTTATATAAGTCATATATATATATATATCACATTTTTATTCTAATAAGATGGCAATGTTTCGCTCAGCAATTGAGATGGCTGACAATGTTCGGAATAATAATTTCGAACAGGCATATAAATGAATATTTATTTTTTATTTTTAGTGGAAGTTGAATTACAATACAAATAAAATAGCTTAAAGAATATTATTACGCAAGGAAAAGTTATTTATATGCAATTATTTGGTAAAAAAGGAAGTGATATATTTTCAAAACATTCTCCATTTATGAAAAATGCTTCTTACTAACAATATTTTTATTATATATATAGCTAGGTCTTCTATACAAAGCCTGAATTATAATTCTCGTTATTTTCAGAGTTACAATCAATCGAAATAATAACGGATGTTTTTTGTTAAAATTACTCTACTCGGATATATTAAAATGGGAACATGTAAGAACAACTACTGGACTTCTTGGGTGATTGACTTACAATTTTTTTTATAGTTCCTGTTTTATTTGAACGTGTATACTTTTACTCTGGCTACATATGTCATGTCAACAGTGCTGCTGAAAATAAATTATAATAATGATTATTTTATGTGTATTGTCAAGATAATGAGTATACTCGGGCTTTTATTTCAAGGACTAAATCAAAATGTTTAGCTTTAATGGCATCTCTTCCCTATCTGATGAGTTCAAAATTCTGAAAAGTGACAGACATTTTATGAGTATGATTGCATCAAAGGTAGAATTGAGTTTGTTGCACGTCGTGCGCTATATGTTGCTTTTAACTTTACGACACATTCTTAGTTTTAGGTATCTGAACACTTTCGGGTTACTTTTTAACAAAATAGCATATTTAAACAAGATAAATGCTTTTTTAGGAATCAATACCAATAAATACTAATATATAACTAACAATTTATACCTAAAACGAATTACCTAATTTTTACAAAAATCACAATTATAAAAGAAATTTTAGTAACATTTTTTTGAAAAACTTCAAAGCAATTAGAGAAAAAAAGTAATAAACTTATATTAGTAAAAGTATTACTAAAACAACTTAGATGCATTTATCTAGAAAAAGAATTTTAATTTTAATGTTTTATCAAAATTTGAAAATTTTAGAGCTGATTGAGTAAACATTATAAGAAATGTGACATTTTTTATGAAGCCATTATTTAAATATAACAAGCTATAACTCAATAAGTATTCATACAATAAGAGTTATTTCAGTACTCTTATGTATTGTTATTACTGTAGAAAATAACATAAATATTAGGTTCAAAAAAGTTTTGTAGAAATACTTTTGTGACATTTTGAATTATCAGACTCGCCATGATAGATTTTGGGCAATTTAAATTCCCACTTCTGGTAGCCAAAGGCCCACTTCAGGTTTTCTAACATTATAAAATTGATTGTAACTTGGCCTCTAGGTAGCATAAGCAAGCCAAAAGATACATCTATTTAATAAAATAAAAGAAAGAAACAAAAATAGCTGTCTTGACCAAATTTTGTCATTTTCAACGTATCGGATACCTTAATTGCAAAAATTTATTTCTTATAAATACCACATATTTAATCAAATGGCTACTACAAAAAGCTTGATGCTCCTGATTCTCAAGACTTTTGAATAAATGGATATGTATTCGTACACAAAAAGATCATATTACGTCACAAAAGAATTGTGTGACACACGACAAGTTTGATAAGAGATGTTTAAAGTAAAAATTAGTTCACATTTAAAAATTCGGAAGAGAAATGATGAGTTATAAAAAGAGCTTCTACTGATACAAGAAACAAGCAACATTTCTTTATCAAACAAGTGGAAAAAAAACTTAAAGCGACCGAATGTAGTTTCATACTTGATCCTGGTGTAATAGCCAAAAGCTAACCTTCACAAATGGGGAATATATAAAGGAATCAAGGACACGCTTTTTTAAAAAAATGTTTGAAATATTGTTCAGTGATTTACCAAGTCTCAAACAATATCTAGAACTCAAGAAATACCGCCTTCTGCACGAACTCTATTGAAAGACGAATAACTGAAGCATCTGAAATTTTAACATCAAAACAAGGTTCTTGTTTACAAGAAACTGTTGCATTTATTGCTGCTTTTGAAGAAAGTGCCGATGTGAATTATGTTAAGGAGCCTTGCACGATATCATTATAAAGATCTTGTTTAAGAAGAATTATGCACAATTCTATGACATGAAGTCACAAATTATACCCCTGATATTGCTGCATTAAATAGAGCGGTGCAGGTAAAAGATTTACATTAAGTTTTTATATCATTTAACTGCACTGAAGGAATATTTACATTTTATAACATAAATTTGTTATTTTAATGAATATGTTGAAAATGCTGCATAATACACAATTTTTGTACACTTCCATTTTTTTTATATTTATGTTGAATAAATACTAATACTCTAAGTAGTTTATTTTTATGTTAATAAACATCTTTAAGTGATACATAATTATTACATGATAAAACTTTTTTGATTATATAATAAACTATTTACTTGATCTCTTTTCCCTAATTCTGCATACATTGATACGGGAATGTATGCAGAATTAAGGTATCAAATTATTTCAAATATATCCTACTGTGTGGTGTCCTGAATTATATTGGTAAATTGGTTTGACACACCACAGCTACGAAGCTGTCAACTCCTGGTATAGAATGTAACTAAAATTTATCTGAAAGGCATATACAATTAATAAGATATTCACCTTTTTGTTTTATTTCGACCAATTATAGTGAGACTACTACGCAAATTTTAATGAATTTTTACCATATAATCTTCATTATCAGAGGAATTAACTGCAGTGGAAATCGTTTAACATCAAACTGAGCGTACTGAAATTTTTTTTTCGTATTAAGGGAATTTCGTGTTAAAAAACATATACTCGATAAAATTAAGTTTATTAGATTTACTTTATTTACACAAACATGTATATATGCATAAGTTTGATCAAAATCAAAGATACAAAGCATTCATAAGAGCTTAATGAAATTTTTAAAACAAAATTTTCAAGTTTTTTGAAAAACAAAACATTTATTGAGTTTTTGGAAAATTTTCATTGAATATTTTCATTAAACATTTATTGAGTGTTTGGATGATTTACTTTCATTATTTTTCTAGCATTAAATTGTCAACAAATAGTTCGATGTCGTCCATTTTGCCATTAATTTCGCCATTTTGTAGGGTTGAAGGAAAAAAGTAACTTAAATAAACAAGAAATTGGCTCGTGTCACGGGCTATTCCGAGAGTATTTCAAAGCCAATTTAGCCTCCTTTTTACGAAACATGTGAAAATGCCTCTCTCATTTCACACCCCTCTTAAATCTCACCTGTGTGGTTGGTATTTTGTTCACTCCCAGAAAAACAAATCTTTTCGTGTTAAGCAATTTTCGTATCGTGTTAAGAGAAAAATGCATAAAAATACATAGCAGTTTTTCGGGACAGCTGTATTATTTCGTGCCAGCCCATATTTTGTCTTAACCCGGCACTTCTCGCGCAGGGTGTGTCATAACCACCGCCTAACTTTTTTTCAACGCTCCTTCTAACCCTTTTTTTGGAAAATGGATAGTTTCTCGTGTTGCTGACTTTATGGTCATATCCTTTGAGGGGCCTTAGCTTGCAGGCGAATTCTAAATATATATTTTTGGAAATCACCTCTTCGGGTATGTCATACCCTGCGCGTAAATCACCGTTACATTTCTGAATGCATGATTACGTTTTAAATCTTCCTTATGCTACGGCGTATTATTGTAGTTATGATGAAAAAATTTGATATTTAAGTAATTTAATAAATACAGTATTTAATATATATAGTACAACAGCATTTTCGGATGAGGAAATTCTCTTCGTGGTTATGATGAGGAAAAATCACCTGAAGAGTATAACAGCAAGTATGATTCCTCCACTGAAATCGATCCAGATTTTGAAAAGTGAGACACTATTGAAAATAAAGTTTTATATGTAGAGAGACACAAAATATTTGAGAAGAACCTAATTTTAAAAGATATAACTGGTACACATCTTATCCACTTTCAGATGAACTTTTGAAAAAAAAACTATTGATGGAACAAAATAAGAGAAAATAAAAAAAGAAATTCCAAAACTTTTTAATTTAAAGAATAGAGAAGTTTACTCCTATGTTTAGTTTGAAAAATATACAGATTTAAAAAAAATTATGATCCAGTGAAAATCGCACTCACTCACGACGCTAATACAGGAGTGTATAAACAATGCACTGAATGCCCTTATAAAAAGAACAGAAAAACTAAATTTACGTGTGAAAAATGTAATAAACATGTTATATTTCTTACTTTTCTTCCTTTTTAACCTTTGTATGCAAATGTTACGATAAAAACACAATGTAAACACTGAATGCGATGGAAAAGTAATCGGTCTGTACTGTTTGAAGAAATCTTTATTTATGTTTACTACACAGTTACACAAAATACATCTGGCGGCTCTCGCGCGCCCTCTTACGGAGAAAAATAAGAAGGCTTAAAAAAGGTTACAACAAACACCCTTGGGTATGATACACCCTACGCGCGCGAGAACTTTAGGTCGTTGTTTTCACGCGAGTGATGCCGGGCTAAGTGTTTTCGCATTAAACTTATTCCAATATATTAAGGAAAGATCCATACAGCTAAAAAAAGCAATAAAAACAATTTTCAAAGAAGTCTGAGGTACGCGAAAGGTCATTATAATTTCACCACACAAGAATGATCAGAGTTTTGATGAATTGCTTTATCCAAGCCATAACTGAAGAAGAAAATCTTCAGAATTCATCGTAGATAATCAGATAAACATAACAAATGGATCCCCTTAGCCTTTACTCTGCAGAATTTTCTACCAAGTCTCATTATTAATATGCCTTTAACTCACTCGTGTGGAAACAAACGATGCGGTTGGATCTTCATATGTATCATTCTCATTCAAGCACAGCAACGCAGGACGATCATTAGCATAATTTGAAAGAATAATCAATTTCTTCGCCAAAAGTTTTAATCTCTTAAATATGCAAATTAGCATGTCGGAAAATATATATCTACCTACAATTTAACGAGGGACCTGCTTCAAATGTAATTTGTATTTCGAACAAAAGTGTACGTGATTTCATTTTTTTGATATTGTTGCACTGCTTCACAAAGAACACTTTAAGTAAATTTCGATTTGAAGTTGGGTTTGAATTAGGTTTCTGGAGAAATCTGTGCAGAGAGAGAAATTATGCTGATTAATTAATGGGGAAATGTTATAATGTGAATTGAAAAGTCCTTTGTAGGAATTAAACAAATTTTGTAATAAATGGAAATTGTTCTTCAGTAAATGGAACGATAATGAATAGTAAAGTGATGCAGTGCAGTTAGAAATTATGTTGGTGAATCAAGTATAAGTATCACATAAAAATGAAACAATTATGCGAAAATTTTGTTGATGACTTAAAAAAGGCAACTATTAGCTGTTGCTATTTTTTTACAATTCAATCAATCAAGTGGCGATAAAATCCTTTGATAAATTTTCTATGAACCTATACGAATTTTTCCTCTGAAATTTATCAAAAAACTCTTGTAATAAAAGGGTTTCAAGATAAATAGCATCAATCCTTGCAAAAATTACATAGATTTATTATGTGATTTTAATTAGAATGTGGATAATAAGTATTGTCTACTAATTTTAGCGATATATATACATATATGTGTAATAATCCTCATTAAATTAATCTTTAATAGCTTTATATTGCCTATGGTCCATCCCTTCAGGACCCACGCTTAATTAATAACCTAGCTAGCCACCTAACGGCAAACTTCTGAATTTACATCTATCCACCCATCCAGATCGTGCGATTTCCGGCTTACTATAAATACACGAGATTTCAGAAGACCACGCTCTACCGTCTTTTTCTTCAATTATATAGCAGGCTGCAGCGCGTAGTGTCTTAGTTTTCTTTGTTCTGTATGTTGTGTCGTCAATTCCCCGTTCTTTGTTTAATATGTGTATGCTTATGTGGTTCAAGATGTACAATAAATAGATTTCTAGTAATAAAAGACTGCCTCGTCAATATTAACAGATATAAAACTTCAACAATCATAAAAAATGGATTTAATAATAAGGAATCCCTGCCACCGGCTACGTCTTTACATATATATATATAGAGAGAGAGAGAGATTATTTTTGTTTGAAAACGTTGGATCTTTATTAATTTTATTATTGATATTTTGAAATGGGATATAGTATTCTAGGATTCACACAAATAATTTCGAATTTTTGCTTAATTTTAGAATTGTATGATTTATTTATATATATTTGAATATACACTCAAGAGTAAACAAATTATGACCACCTGCCAATAATGAGTTGGCCCAACATTGGCACACAACACAGCTTCAACCTTGGCATGGATTGCCTTGTATGGAACGCCTTGGCATGGATGCCACAAGTCCGTGGTAGGTGGCCGGAGACAGATTGCACCAGATGTTTAAGCAACGGTCACGCAAATCCGAGATAGTGCGAATTGGTAGTCTTTGAACTCTGAGCTGCAGTCCCATGACATTCCAAATGTGTTCTATCGGATTGAGATTAGGTGAGTTAGGTGGCCAGGACATTAACTGGAATTCAGCATCATGTTCCTGGAACCACTCCAACGTAATTTTAGCCTTGTGACACGGGGCGTTGTCCCGTTGGAACATTCCATTTCCAGCTGGAAAAACGGAGGCCATGTAAGGGTGCAACTGGTTCGCAATGATGTTGAGATACCCTGTAGCATTCATGGTCTGCTCTACCACAACCACGGGTCCCAGACGTCCAACACCATTTCGTCTACGGCTGGTTTCACCGTCATTCATCCACTTTGCATAAGTACTAACAACTGTAGATCTCGAACAACCCACGAGTCGTGCAGTTTCCGAAATACTTGTTCCGAGCCTTTGAGCCATTACAATTTGCCCTCTATCAAAGTCGCTTAGATCCGCAGTATTTTCCATCACACACAGAAGTAAGTGAAAGAATGATTCTTCAGACTCTCCAGCAGCAGTTAAATACCACTTCCACTTGATCACGTGCCTTCCACGTCATCCAAGCGAGTTCATTGCAAAAAGTAGGGGTGGTCATAATGTTTTGGCTCTTGAGTGTATATATATATATTTTATACATAAAGAATATTACAGTATTTATTACTAAAGAGTTTTAGCTTAAACTTATGCAATTTAGTCGTTAATATTACTATTAGCTGCTCCAAGTGCCACCTTCTCTTCTATATATTCTGGCAGAAATCTTTATGTATATATATGCTTGTATTTTTTAACACGCCTTTATAAGTTTCACTTTTATGTAACGGAATCTTTGAACTAGATTTTACCCACTTTAAAAGGTCAGATTAATTCAAATTTTGTACATTTGTTAAGGACCAATGACAATCCAATAATTTCATAATTTTGTTCCATTTTCCTGATCAGGACATCAGGAATAACGATATCCTGATTTGGCGACTAATTTCATATACCACTTCCAGATTTAGCAACTTATTGCACATACCATTTTCAGATTTGGTGACTAATTGCATATACCATTTGTGACGGGTGCTTACGCGTTTCACTAACCTTCTCTTAAAAACTTTAAATTGTATTTATTTTGACCAATCCCCACTGAGAGCTTAAAGTGTGACTTATGTAAATAAGATAGTTTCAGGTTTAGCGAGTTCGAAAGAGATATAAAAGGGAGAAATGAAATGAAGAGAGAAGGATGACTAAGCGGTTTGATAGAGTAGAACTCCGTGTTTGGGATTGAAAAGTAAACTACGTGGTTGTCTAAGAAGGTGTTTTTAAGCGTCTAGTTTAATGAAATGAAATTTGATAGAGGAAAGAAGATTATTGAAAAAGATTCATTAAGGCGGTTCAGAAGTTATTGAAGATATCCTAGATTATAGCCACTTCCTAAATTCTACTAGTTCCAGGTTCCTTCTGAAGAAGATTTCAGGTCTGTAACTTTTGTGGTTTAGATTTTAAATGTGTAGTTTGATTGTACGTGTTATTCCCCTCGTGATATCAGTTAGTATTCCGTCGTCCATAATTGAATTCTGATAATACTCCATGATAATTTATTGTTCTTAAAGTTGATTATTAATTGTGGATTTCTGTCTTAAAGAAATAATAAATAAGTGATTTATTTAGTCTTTAATTATGAATCCTACATATCCTAACATAGATAATATGCAAAGGGGTAGTGGGAGACTACGA